>CAAKHC010002586.1:33746-44400 GCA_901007825.1 Macroramphosus scolopax
TAAAAACCCCCCCCCCCCCCCCCCTTCATCTGTTGTGAAGTTCATTCATTTGCATGAAGTCTTACTCCTGAAATGTTGCAAAGCCTTCAGGGATATTTATAAAGGAAACTGAAGATGTTTCCTGGGGAGGGTGTCAGTATCCGAAAACATTCAATCCCCCTCAGGGGGCTTTTGATGGGCGCAGGGTTCTACATTCAGGTGGGTGAAATGTCACAGATGAAAGGAAGGGACTGAAGCAGCATAGGGGATGATAGCCTGCTACAGAATGAGACCCTACATCCTCCCAGGACCTTGAAAATCCGCACTGTGGTTACTTTCTCATTCATTCCTTTAGAAAACTGGCGAAAGGCTTGTTAAATGAAGAGAAGTACAGTTTGTCTAAAACACACCTCTGAGGTTGAATCCCAGCTGGAGTTATCTGGAGTGAGAGCCCAGTGTGAGCGTCTGCTGTCAACACAGTGTCAGAGCTGGCCGAGGCTGTTCAGAGCTGGCATCAACTTGCTTCTTGAAGGATCCGATCACAAGAGAACAGCTCTTAGTACGTCAGTTCCCACCTGACATTAGGATGCGTCTTTACATGGGTCCCAGTAGCCACTGATTGGATCTCACCTCCCCACCCTGTATCAAAATAAACATATGCATACAAGACTTTGCTGTTTTTATCTGGCTGGAAGCAGCAACGCTCTCCCTGTACAGCCTGGATCTACTGCTCAGCATGTTCCAGGCAGAGTTTGTAGCTGTGTTTATCTCTGTGGACTAAAAGTTTCATCAGTTGTGAAATAAAAAATGAGTTTGCACTTCTGCTCCCTCAAAGGATCTCAGTTGATTCCGTGGACCTTCAACGTGACCCAGGTCACATTCTGCTTAAAGAAAGCGGCCATGTGTGTCCCAGACCACGTCCTAATGTCATCTGAGTAATCTGATCTTAATGTGTCCGCAGTGCATCCTGGGTGCGTTCAGGCCTCTATTCGGAGCTGCCCACTTGTCATCGGATATCCCAACACGCATGTGATTGCATGTTAACACGACCTTAGAAAAATAATTACAAGTAAAAGAACAAAAACTCTATTTTTACAAATTTATAGTGAAGTGATTTTCCGAAAATAGTGAAAAACAAGGCAGACAAGAGGGACTTTCACTTGGCCGTGAATACATCATGTACACCAACCAGGGCTAGAGGACCCACCTAAGGCTCCCTGGTGCTGGAGGTTGATGTGCTATGATACACTTCCAAAACTAATATTTGAATTGAAGGGATTCTTCCTTTTGTGTTTTTTGCTGCTGTTTCAGATCAAGAACATCAAAGAAGCTAATTATTCTTTGCATTATCAAATAAGCAATTCAAAATCCAAAGAAGAGATTACTACGCCAGACAATCATCTACCAATCCTCCAAATGAGAAGCTGAAACTTTGATGTTTTTAATAATTAGTCCATGACTTGATCATGGAGATAATGGCTGATTATGATTCTGTTGTCCTATTAATCAATAAATTATTGCACATCTTCATGGAAGTGAGGGCAGCTTGACTTCTATCACTCTGATGCTCATCTGTTATCCTTTGAGACTAAATGATGACTACAATGTCATTATTAAATACATGCCATTGTTTCTACATATCAGGTGAAGCAGCGTCGTCTGTTTTGATGATGTTTTATCACCACAGAGGAAAAGAGCCTGAAACCATCACAGTCGTAGCTGTTTCCTCTCAAGCAGGGCTGAAGATTGTCTTCATTTTACAGAAGGCCACACAGCTCACTTCACTAACACATAAGACAGAAACAGGAAAATGGATGTCTGGATGTGGTTACCTAGGTAACATAAAGAGTCACTGTAGCCTCTTGAAGTAGCGTTTTGCCTTTGCAGACCAGCAATTTCCCTTAAGACTGAATTCAGTGCATGCGAGCAATCCGACTAAGCTCTTCTTTATCTAATCTGCAAATTCTCTGTGATCCAAAAGAGGGTACCTATAAACGAACCCCAGCCGAGCCCTTGCACACGCCTGTGTGTGTGTGTGTGTGCGTGTGTGAGCGCGTGTGAGTGTGTCTGTGTGTGCGTGTCTCCCGAACTCCAGGTAGCCAGTGCTCATCTCCGCCACACAAAGCTTTGTGTCATTTCCCTTTGTCTGCCTCCCCCACTTCAATCTCTAACACTGAGTGTGTGGCTAGCAGAGGGCTATCACTGCAGCCCCTGACAGCTCCACTCCAAACCATGTCCCTGTCACCGCCATCGTTATGAGAGATCCAGTTACTCCAACAGCCCCTCTACACATGTACCTACACTTCACAGTCAACCCTAACCCAACAGTGGAAGTGAAAATGTAAAGTAGCCCTTGCACCCACTCTCCTTTTTTACATTGTCAGATACGTGAGCAGCCCTCCTGGCTCTGGTTACCTTGGCATCTTGTTCCAGTAACTTAAAAGCAGGTCATGGTTGGTGCATGCCAAACGAGTGGGCGGAGAGAAGCTAGTGGCAGCTGGTGCGCAGCGCTTTGTCTCAGTACTGCATAGAATGCATATTTACTGGGACTTTGGCTGGTCCCTTTTTCACAGTGTTCTAATTTGGTAATTTTTTTAATTTAGGCTTCTTACATGACTTGAAGAAAAACCTCTCTTTGAGATGGGAAAAAAAAACAAGCAAACCACAGGTTCTTACTGTCAGAATGTCTTGTTGACGCTCAGGGTGGCTACTGACATGTATTTATTTAACAGTCCAAAACCAACTGATCTTGACTTTATTATTATATATGACAAAGAAAAGCATCAAATTCTACAAATGTGAATACCAGCTGCTTTTTGGGCATTTTTCTTTAAAGGTGACTTAATTGGTTTATTGATTATTAAAATGATACATTTTCGTCCAGCGACTGTCCGTATACATTACTGACCTCTGCAGTTCTACATGTAACTGTAGCCATTCAAGACATTCCACCTACAGTCTTCTGAAATAATGTGAAGCGCACAACATCGTCTGCAGACACCACAGTCCAGCAACATCTGGATAAAAAGATGTCTTGTGCATTCAGTCAGGGTCACTGCAGGTCTACTGGCTCTAAACAGGAATGTGTGTTCGCAGCAGGTCCAGACAGTTTAAATACGACTTACAAGTACCCTTTTCTCCATCAATTTCACTTTAATTGGCTCCATTCTGACGTTTCTACATTAGGATAAAAGGTTGCAGATGTACGTGTTGTGCATGACAAGATAAGGAGAGCTACACATCTGACTTTTCCTTCTCTTCCCTTTTCCCACATTCTGTCCCTCGCTGTCCGTCCTCCCAGTGTGTTCTCTACCTCTGGTCGCTCAAGATCAACCACCCCAACACACTCTTCCTCCTGCGAGGGAACCACGAGTGCCGGCACCTCACAGAGTACTTCACCTTCAAACAGGAATGTAAGTGCAGTTCTCTTAGCCATATGAAGGCCAATCTAATGTGCTCCTACGCTCTCTGTACCACTGCACAGGGAGCCATGTCAGTCAGTGACAGGAAGCCGGGGTTGGTGTAAGGGCAGGCAACACACTTACAGTCCAAGTCAAAGGCAAGTTAATTCTATAGCACATTTACAGAAACATGGTATCTACAATTCAAAAGGATTTAGTACAAAATAAAAAAGATAGACGGATAAAATAGTCCTCAAATTTTACTTCATAAAAGGTAGCAGCAACAGGAGAGTCTACAGCCGTCATTGAAAACAGGTGAGACTTCAGGCAGACCTGCAGTTCTCTGGGAGTTTGTTCCAGATATCTGGTTCACATTTAAAGCTGCTTTAGTTCTTGATGGTTCATAATGAATCAGAATATCTATTTGTTGACTGACAGGAAGCTATTGTAAAGATAAATGAATGGTCAAGTTTTAGGGCAGGATTTACTGCAGGATCAACATGTTTCCTTATTCCAAAATGTTAGGGATCCTTTTAACAGTTTTTACATCCCAGGTTATATTGAAGTGCTCTGGTTGTTAGTGCTTGCAGGTGGGGAATCTATGGAACTGACCTCAAGCAGGGGAATAAATCTGGTTTTGAGTCGTCTATTAGTGCAGTCTACGACCAAAATACAGACAATGTTCTTACGTTCCCTATTTGACTGAACCTCCACCTGTGTCAGTGCCTCTCCCTCCACCTGTGCACTGTACACTCTGCAAATAGCACACAAAAACACTGAGCAGGTTTCTGGATCAGGAGATTACGAGCCAGTCTGAGGACTTCATGCTCTGGTCATGGCTCTTCAACACGGCCTTGAGATTTCCAGCTTAGCTTGTGGTTGAAACTGAGCTCTGACATCATTCTTTGTTGCCTCTGAAGAAAGTACCTTTAGCTTTGCCGTTGTTTAATTGAAGAAAGTTCTGGCACATCTAATCTTTGTTCAATGCCCTGACTCAGCACTTGTATGGGATTATGGTCCCCTGGTGATATGGTGTTGTAAATACGTGTGTCATTGTGACATGTTTCGTTGTTCTCCACAATCTGAGCTAATGAGAGCATGTAGATGCTTAATAGAGGCCCCAGGATGGAGCCTTGGGGATCATTTTTTGTGGACTCAGAGGACCAAATTAGTTCCTCTCTTTTAAGTAGGATTAAAATCAATTTAGAACTGTGCCAGAAAATCCCACCCAGTTTTCTTGGACGGTGCAGATATATGTTGAGGTGCACTGTGTTTGATGCGGCACAGAGATGCAGTAATACTAAGACCAGGATTCCGCCACCGTCTGTGTTTAAGTGGATGTAATTGAAGACCTTAGCTGGAGCAGTGTTGATCAGTGCTGTGGTGTGTCTGAAGTCTAAATCCTGACTGGAAGACCTCAAAAGATTCAACAGCACCCGGATGTTGTTCAGCTGTTGTAAAACAGGGCCATTAGTTGTCATCAGTTTAGGCTCTAGATTTGAGAGTGACCTGATGACTGCAGCAGCGCCTGCAGAAGCCACCTGACCAAAGAGACATGGTGCCAGTGATTGAAGGGTAACTGGTGTCTCCAAGACCACATTTTGCCTTGAGGACACACACATAGACTCACAAGGTGAAAACAATAGCAGCCACACGCTGGTGATAAACATTTCGAGTCAAGGCACCGAGTGATGAAGTGTTTCCGGTATTATTTATGGGGGGTTCGTTCTCACCCTCTGCATTTTGAGATGCGCCACATGTTTTCTGTTGGGGACAAGTCCGGCTTGCAGGCAGGCCCGTCCAGCATCCACACCCTCTTCTTACACAGCCGCCCCCCTTTAATGTGTCCAGAATGGGGTTTGCATTGTCTTGTTGAAATATGAATGGGCATCTATTGAAATCTCATGAAAGCAACATGTGTTGTTGCTACTCTTAATTGTGACCTTACAGATGTGAGAGTTACCTTTGCCAAGTCCACTGACATGGACCTCTTACCATGACAGCATGCTTTTGGGGTTTTGTGCTGCTAACATTCTGGATTGTCTGGATTGTTCCAGAGCACAAACGACCTGAAGTATTGATTTATCTCACCTCAAAACCCAATTACACTGTGTATGTTTTGAATTTGCATATGTTTGTGTGTGCATTTGCCTGTTTTGCTTAAATAGTGACATCATGTTGTCATTCTTACCGTGCCTGCTCCACATATTCATATCTTATTGTAACATCATTTACCAGCAGCACTTAATCAAAACTGTACAAGTTGGTGCTTTTTATAAAGATATCACATTAATATTGAGAAGAGATGGAGTTCAGCCTGTTGGTCCGGCCCTCCACAACAGTCCCAGTTTCTCATGAGGCCCCTTGGGGAATATTAATTGCCCACCCCTGACGTAGGGGGTGAAATATCCAAACCCCATCCTATCTTTAAACCTTTCACTGATGTTCTCATGCGTCAGAGGGCAGATTGGCAAAGCTCCGACCATCTCAGCTCCTGAAGGGCTGAGCCCGTCCTGGACGCTGCCTCTCTAACAACTCACGACAGTTAGAATCTCATCAGTATTCAGATTTATTGCCTCATTTTTGGGATGGATGTATATTTACAAACAAAACATTAAATATCCGGTCTTCCTAATGACAGCAATGAAATACAAGACAAAGTAGATTTATTAATAACTGCTTTATGTTTTTTATTTGCATTTCCCACCATCCCAACCTTCTCCGTGTTGGAGTTGTAGCACAAACAAACAACTCAAACGCTGCATTTAAACATTTCATTTAGGCAGAAATGAATATAGAAAATTGAGTTTCATGTCACAGATAACGTTTTCAGCTTTTGCAAGAAAGGTTGTTACTGAGGTTCCGACATCCTGTAGAACACGGACTAGTCAGGGAGTCCTGACACAAGAGGTGGCAGTTCATCAACATGACCGACTCCACACAGCAGATGAAGCCTTTTCCTTCTCGTGGTGCCGACGACGGCGTGCTGGAGCACGGCGAGCTGCCAGGCATGCTGTTGATGCTCCACAAAGTCATACACAAACTCATTTTAATTTGAGACAGTTGAGTGTCTGAGGCCGTGTGTGCATGTGGCAGGTGTGCAGGCATTAGTATGCAAACTCAGAAACAAAGACACTTTGGCAGATTGAGACGGCAAAGACAACCTTGCCAGCTCCAAATAGATTTCACTCATTACATCACCCGCCGCCCCCTCCCACATACCACCTCATCTGTGCACACAGCATGGGAACTGTGTCGTTACACACTGTGTGCCACCTTCTAATGGTTTAGACGGTGGCTGTTGGGGTCAGGGTGTAGAACTTACTGAATACATCTGTTATATCGGCATTTGTATAAACTAAATGGGGAGATAGGCATCGCCAGAACAACTCACATGTGGGTCAGGAATCTCTCGTCGTTATCAACAGTCACAGACACTAGTGGATAGACCTGCCACCAAGAAGATAAACGAAAGATACAATGTTTTTCTTTGAGTGTATGTGCTTGCTGGTTATAGAAAACATACAGTCCACTGTTCCCACCCACGTTGTACTGTTGTGGCCGGCTGCTGCACTGCACCATGTGGACGGTCTCCAGACCTAGTCTGATCCAAAGTGCTGTATAAGTCCATCCTCTGGCCAAGCTTTGTTTATCACACTAGTTCTCTCCACAACAAAAATTAGTGTCAGCCGTAGCGTTTCTACATATCCTTTAAATAAGATGTATGAATCCATTCATAGCAACACTAATGATCCTCAGTGATTGAATCACCCGCCAGTTCACTAACTGACATCCTGGTCTCGCAGTGTGACGAGCCACAGAGACGACCTCATCTGTAAATGATGAAATCATATATTTGTGTTGTCCCTTTGTGTTGCGACAGGTAAAATCAAATACTCAGAGCGGGTGTACGATGCCTGTATGGAGGCCTTCGACTGCCTGCCCCTCGCTGCCCTGCTCAACCAACAGTTCCTGTGCGTACATGGCGGACTCTCACCAGAAATCAACTGCCTAGATGACATAAGGAAAGTACGTGAAAAATGTCTGAAAGGCAAAAACACCCCAAAACTGTAGACGTTTGTACATTTGAACTTTTTGTCTGATGTAATGAACTCGTGTGTTTTGTGCTCAACAGTTAGACAGGTTTAAAGAGCCTCCAGCATTCGGGCCCATGTGTGACCTGATTTGGGCCGACCCTGGTGAGGACTACGGCAGTGAAAAGACATGTGAACACTTCAACCATAATTCAGTCAGAGGTTGCTCCTACTTTTTCAGGTATTAGATGGAATTGCTGCCTCAATCACTCCTCCTTCACCTTAACTTGACTGTACAGTTGTGCCTGCACCAAATGCCAGAGTGGGATAATAAGATAGAAAGTAAGCAGCATCACACAGGTCAGAGGATATTGAAGCTCACATTCATTGTGCACTTAAAAAAGATGCTTCCCTCAAATGAGGTTGGCAGACCAGAACAGCTGCTTCAAAGCAGGTTAACGGAGACAAACCGCTTGTTCACACGATTATTAATAACACTGTGCTCAGAAATGTGGTAAACAGCTGACGTATGACATGTTTACTTTAATGAAGTCGTGCAGTATTTGGTAGAGATGCATCAATACGAAATTAAGATTTATATTAAGATATGATGATATCATCTTATCATCTTACGAGATGATAAGATATTTGATCATATGCACAAATATGATGAGGACTATAAGACAACATCTTTAGATGTTTATTTTTCTTTACACAAATCAGCATGAAGATAAAAACTAATATATATTATGTTCCTCCTCGCCAAAATAAAGATAGATTTATCTGTCACCTCCACCAATGAGGCTGTGTCTTTCAGTGCCGTTTGTCCGTCTGTTAGTAGCATCACAACTTGTAGCACAGACAAAGGAGGAACCCTGAATAATGACGCTGATTAAACACAACTTCAAACGACCATCTTTTACAAGGAGCTTGAAGCAGGTCAGAGTACTGTTGTTGTCTAATTGATACCAGATTTATTTTGTTGAACCGTTTCGAATAATTTTGAATTAAACCAGACTCTCAGTAAATTAATTAGGAGATTAATTAGTCTCAACCTTTGAGAATACAACAAGCGTTTTATCTTAGCTTGTTAACAACAGTTTGCTACTAGCATGAAAAGCTGCTAGATATCAGCAGTTTATCTGTCTCATTAGTGGTGTGTGTGTGTGTGTGTAGTTTTGTGTGTCATACTTATAGGAGCTGGGCAACCACCAACATTTGTACTACAAGATATCACAAATCAGCCCTGCTGGAGACTTTCTGTTTCCTAACACCAGCCACTCCTCTTCATCTGTTGTTTCCTCTTCATCTGTTGTTAATGAACTGAAGTTGGCCCTCTGTTTTCATCCTAAATGAAGAAGGAGGGCAGTTAAAAGCTACAAGTCGCTTCATCCAGAGCTCCTCTTCTGTTTGGCCTTTCTTCCCTCTGTGCTGGCTGGAGTCCGCAGCTGGAAACACGGAGCCCATAAATACTCCAGCCCGACTCTGCGTGTTCTTTCTTCAAACCCCAGATCAACTTTCCAGAGGACATTATATGCAGACAATAAATAATAAAGTATTTCCTTTCGTGAATAACAGTGGGTGAACTGGTGGCCACGTCCTTGTTTCCTCTGAAGCATTTAGCCCCACTCTGCGTTCTAACTGTCTGTATCTCTGTTTTCCTTTGCAGTTACTCAGCTGTCTGCGACTTCTTGGTAAATAATAACTTGCTGTCAGTAATAAGAGCCCATGAAGCTCAGGATGCAGGGTAAGTTGGTTGATGCGGATATCTTCCATTAGAACTATGGAAAGTGTCTAATGAGTCTTCTTCTGCGACCTAACAGGTATCGGATGTACAGAAAAAGCCAGACCACAGGCTTCCCTTCATTAATCACAATCTTCTCAGCTCCTAATTACCTAGACGTCTACAACAACAAAGGTGCTTCTTGATCTCGTTGTCGTCGTAATTTAGATTTTCTAGCTCAGAATCACACTTCCATCCTTAAACCTCGTCTCCCGTGTCGTCTGCTGTGTCTATTCTAGCTGCTGTCTTGAAATACGAGAACAATGTGATGAACATCCGACAGTTCAACTGCTCCCCCCACCCTTACTGGTTGCCCAACTTTATGGATGTCTTCACATGGTCTTTGCCTTTTGTTGGAGAGAAAGGTACGTTATTATTGATTTGGGAAAGTGAAAAAAGAAAAGGTTTTATTAGGGTGCATGTGGTTCATTGACTTTCTGGAACATCCAGGCCCCGGCTGACCCAGAAACTTTAATTTTACACTCCATTCATTCAGTGAATAGAAGTCAACTTTAAAATGGGCCAGTTTACAGTAAATGATGCTCATCGTGAAGGTTTTTCAACACTTACAAGATAAACACAAAGACACGTTACTTTATACACTAAACATTATCATGGATCGTGTCTGTTGTTTTGCAGGTGTTAACTTGTCTACTACATTTTGGAAAGTGTGCCAGTATGGTTTACAGAACGCACTTGTGAAACTGGTGGTTTCTGATTTAGTTTTGACCTTTGTGGGACTTTCTGTCGCTGCACCACATGTCATATAACAAGAAGGATCATGTTTGTTTAGAAAGTGACATTTAAAACTTGATCACAAACGTTGTAAGTTCTTCTCTCCCTCAGTGACGGAGATGCTGGTGAATGTACTGAACATTTGCTCTGATGATGAACTCATGTCAGAAGGAGACGACCAATACGAGGGTGAGGTTGAAAGACATCGCTGAGCCAGCAGATCTTTGCATCCAGTTAGATTCTTACTGACTGCTGTTGTTTTCTTACGAATTGTAAACTGATCAGCTGATCCCGTCAATTTAATAAGATAAACAAGAATGTGACTGCTCCAGCATTCACGTTAATAAGAAGCAGACTGTATGTAGGTCCCTTTTATTGCCCCATGTGGAAAACACAGAGACCCAGACGGAATTGGACAATAGAAATACAATCGACTGTAAAATGCAGATTATTGCGGAATTTCCAAAAATGAGTTCTTTTCACAGCGTCTCACCCAAATGAATATAAAAAATCATGCTGAGTGTCTAACACACACACACACACACACACACACACACACACATACAGACACACACATACAGGCACACACATACAGACACACACATACAGACACACACATACACACACACACATACAGACACACACATACACACACACACATACAGACACACACATACAGACACACACATACAGACACACACATACAGACACTCTCTCTCATT
>CAAKHC010002586.1:44609-56775 GCA_901007825.1 Macroramphosus scolopax
AAATACAATCGACTGTAAAATGCAGATTATTGCGGAATTTCCAAAAATGAGTTCTTTTCACAGCGTCTCACCCAAATGAATATAAAAAATCATGCTGAGTGTCTAACACACACACACACACACACACACACACACACATACAAAAACACCCCCCCACGCACACACAACCACACACACACACACACACACACTTGACAACTCCCAGCTCCTCATTGTGAGTTCAATAAAATGCCAATATGAGCAATTTTATCAAACCTGCTGTTCAGCTATCACGAACGTCAACAGCCAAATGTTAAAAGAAATAAAGCAAAACCTGTTTTTGTGCAGCGTCCCAGTTTATCTCAGTTTGCTTCAAATCCTAAAATGTGACAAATAGTTTTAGACGTAGCACCTGGTCTCAACCAGCAGCAGAGGGAGGAGGTCAGAGGACCGGAGGAAGGACTGATACTGAAAGTCTGTCTTCAATCTTTCTAAGCCTCAGTCAGTATTTTAACTTCAGTTAATATAGTTTATATACTAGTTTATATACACAGCAAAGACTCGATACAGTTGCTTTACTATTGCAAACATTACTGTGTAGTTGCTCTAGAAACCTTTAGTTGTATTTCTAGATTCATTTCATTCAATGTACGACCACATTTCAATACTGTTTGTATTGAAATGTTGAAATTGAATTCAGGCGTCACACAGATAGACTCTCTTTCTGACGACAACCTGTGTTTAATTCATAAAGAGCAGAACTTGGGAAAAGTCCTTGTGTCCTAGTTCCTTGTGTATGAAACATTCTGCAAATGATTATCATGCTCTGATTCTGAGGTGACATTTTGATTTGATCCTACGAAGGTTTGCATGAATCATTCTTAACATCCATGTTCATCCGTCCATCAGCTCGTGGGCGAAGCATGAATATTTCAGGTGTGTTTGGGTGGAAATTGAAAGATTCCATACATTGTACATTTACATCTTAAATCAGATTCCCTGAAAATGAGGCACACACTTAATTGACCCTGAAAGCTGGGAGCTTTTTTATTTGATTCGTGAGCAGCACTTCATGAGAGTTCACATGACCATTAAAGCCTCATCTCAACCCTCAAATGCATAATTTCTTCTAAAAATGTATAGCTAAGATTATAAAGAGCAGTGTGGAGGCCTCACAGTGGACTACTATGTCTTTCAGGTGGCACTTCAGCGATGCGTAAGGAGGTCATCCGGAACAAGATTCGTGCTGTGGGGAAAATGGCCCGAGTCTTCTCAGTACTGAGGTCGGAGGCGCTTTTCCTTCATGCTTTCCCTTTGATCTTCCTACTACAATCTTAGGAAAATTTTAGCCTGTTGCATGTATATACGGATCACAATGGGCTCACTGGGATGGCAGTCAGAATTATCAAATGGGACCCAGGTCACCAGAATGCCAGGAGGGCACCAGAGTCTTCTGTTGGAAAACATAATGCTGCCCTGCTAGGATTAATGAGCTGGCAAAGGATGAGTCACGGTGCACCTAGACTGTATAATGACATTAGACATTATTCCTGACTAATGCTGCCGCTGCTGCTGCCGGCTTGTCCCACTGGTGCAGGTGGGCAAGAGGTAGAGAAGCCTGTCTTTCAGGCCCGAGCATGTGGGTCAGTGGTGTAACAGATTATGTCAAGAAAACAAATCCAAATGTAGGTTTGACTATAGTTTGGATTTGTTCCAATGTTGTGCACATTTCTTCGGGCGATTAAAAGAACAATGTCTTCAGACCTACTTGACGTGTAGAAGCTCTGACTGTATGATATGAAAAGGCAAGTGTGCACATGTAAAAACAGTGTTGACACAAATCTTCTAGCCAGTCCTTCAAAATATTGCTTCAGCTGCTAAAATTGACACAAGTCGTCAATGACCCACTTAAAGAACCAGGGCACATGTTAGCAGTGTGGCTGGAGGCGGTTAGAGCCGGCCCTCTGTCGCTCCACTGAGTGACACCGGGTACAGGTTTAATATGTAGTCATTATAACTTTTGACCTGTTAGTTACAGACGCCCTGCTTTTTGGAATATATAATCCATGTGTGTGTGTGTGTGTTTTGTTTGTGAACAAGGGAGGAAAGTGAAAGTGTGTTGACGCTCAAAGGCCTGACCCCAACTGGAACACTTCCTGTGGGAGTTCTGTCAGGCGGAAAGCAGACCTTACAGACCGGTAAGTGTGTTTTATCCTCAGCCTGCTCTCTGAATCCCCCTTGCTAGCTGCCTATAAGCATGACCACAACCCCCTAGGGACAATTCCTTACCGTTGTCACTAAGTGTGTTTTTTGTCACGACTGTTTGAGGTGAGCAAACCTTCTGTTTTTTTTTTTTTTATCTTTGTGGTATGACCTGATCCGTGGCTCCTACCTGGACATCAATACAGAAAATAATACCAGAGGATTATAAAGCATTTGCACTCCTATTTCACTGCTTTTGCCATATGAGGTTTTAATCATTACATTACAACATCGTTAAGTGGAAACAAAATACACCTCCAGGAGAACAAATGGATCTTACTGTAAAATATCATAGCAGAGGTGTAGAGTTCAACAACCCTGTATCGACTGAAGAGAATACCCACGGAAAAAACATTCATCCTGGCAAAACCGAAAATAGCTGTTGGATATCAGAAGAGAATGTAATGTCTTTGAAAAAGCATCATGTGATGACAGTGTCTCAGTCAGTGATCACCTCCTCCTTTCATGACTCCATTTCCCCATTGACAGTAATACAATGCAGCCAAAGCTTCTCTATTTGTGGATCTATCCAATTGCAGTCATCCTTCACAGCTTAAAAACTGCACATGTATACTAACTGGCAACAGTATAGAGCATCAAAGATTGAGGTCAGGAGACCAGCTTCCCCGTCCTGCCAGTCCCTTTGAAGGGCTCGAGTTCAATGCCAACACGCGCTCCACAAGAAGCACTGGCTAGACTTTGACTCGAGCCCCCCTCTATGCAGCAGAAAGTTTTCGGGTCGGTCGGGGAGGTCAGCCTGTCACCTGCACGCGGCTGCTGACCCTCTGATCTAAAGGTCAGTGCCTGTCCCGGCTCGCCAGCGGTCATGCTGGGAGCCACGCTTTGCCACACTGGAAGCTTTTAGAAGTTGCGGAGCAATCGGAGGAAAAACCACATGTTGTGACCTTTAGGTGAATGTCATTGTCCGTGTCCACTCCCTCAACCACGGCTTTCAGATCCACTAGCCTGCTTCAGACAAACAGCGGGCCCGTGAATTCATTTTAAACCATTCAACCTAATTCTACTAATTGCTCGTCCTTGTAATAGATTACTTATTTACTAAACAACAGCTGACATTTTAGTCATGTTGTTCACTTATCTTTGAATGACCATCTTCTGAGGCCCTGTTCAGACCTGTATCAACATACATCCTGTGTTCACACCAACCAAAACAACTTGCACAGCAACACTACAATGCCCAGCTCAACTGGATAAGCATGATGTGAAGACACTCTACGGTTCAAATAGGACGTAGAAGTGAATGTGGCAGAGAATTTCAATAATGTCTTCCCAAATGATCTTATCCATTTTAGAGGAGAAACGACTAACAAGTTCACCTGCTCAGTTGTTTTGTTTGAGTATTGAAGCTGTTACTGGGTGAATGAGTGTGTTTGCACGCCTGACTGAACATGCAGCTTTCTGTCATGTAAGGCCTCACTGTGCACATGCTCCTTCCTGCCTGGTCATTGTTGCACATCTCCCCCTAGTCTTAGACTCTTTAGTTCTCAGCCAAATCCCCCATCTCAGATCTAAACACCTAAGTCCTCATAACCCTTTAACCCAACCGCCATCTTAAATCCCCCACAGGCTTCTTCTCTCTGACCTTCCCACCCACTCACTAAGGTGTTTTGATGATTTTTTACAGCTGATGTGAATTGTTCCTATATTGACTGTGCTATGGGAGTTGGCCTTTATTCTGCCACCCTTGTTATCACTGTTGTATCTGCTGTCTCTGGCTGACTTGTAATGACCTTTTTCCCCTCCCTCAACTCCCGTTTAACATAGCTACCATTGAGGCAGCTAAAGCACAAGGTACGCATGGCTGTGTGGTTCAACTCTCATGTTTGATTTCTGTGTGTTGTTCACCTTTTAAATACAGAAAATGTTCCTTTTGGTTTTTCCTGTCCCTACTGTGATAATATCAAACATTCTTTTATCAGTTTATATGTTGGGTTAAACGTCTTCTGTAGGTGTAAAAATAGTTCACGGAGCACGTGTCAGTGGCAGGATGGCAGTCGAGCAATCAAAGAACGACAGATTAGATCTTAACAGAGAAAAATACACTTTTATTAGGTTGAAATAAGAATAAAATAAGTTGTAAAAAGGTGAAATTATGTGAAAGCTTTTAAAAAGTGTAAAGTTATGAACAACTTAAGTCACACCAGCTTTGTTAAATGGAGCTTGGCAGTGGACATTCAAAAGGTAAAGTCATGGTTTGTGTCTGATATATACCAGGTTGTCTCTTGTTGACAAGCCAAGTGTGGCTCCCGACAGAGAGAAAAGCCTGCTAAGGACGGGCTAAGATAAGACCGGGGACATCCCTCCTGGGATATTTTCAGACGCTAATCCTGTTACACTATTTGGCTGCTGCTCCACCGTCAACCCCCTCCTTGTTGATAGTGGCACTTTGTGCTTCAACAGGCCTCAGCGAGGAGAATTTGATCGAACACAGTGAATTGAAAGCATTTAGTCATTGCAGCACATCAACAGTTGGGGGCTATAAGCTCACTGTTGTTGTTGCTGTTGTACATCCCTCCATCGTCCCGGCTAATGTCATTGATACTAAATTTACGACTCGAAATTCAACAATTTTTACTTTTTCTATTAGCTGCTATTCCTCAATTGCTCTATTGGCTTTTACTATCAATGCCAACTACTTATTCTTCTTATTTTAGCTTATTGTAAATCCTCTTTAGTCATCACTTGAAGCTAATGATGTCCCCTGCTTAGCCATTGATTTCTGCTATATAGGTTAATGTGTGAGTTGATCGTTTCAGCCCTTTTTAACAACAACACTCTTTCAATCATGTTTGCATTTGTTTGCAGTGTTGATTGTTTATCAATCACTTTAGCTAACCAAGTTAGCAGATTAGCTGTTACTTTAGTTAACAGTGTTAGCAGATTAGCTGTTACTTTAGCTAACAGTGTTAGCAGATTAGCCGTTACTTTAGCTAATTATTTGAACTATTCAGCGGTTACTTTTTAGCTTATTTGTTTTAAATATATATCAGTTACTTATATATATATATATCAGTTACTTTTAGCTAACTTATTTATCCATCAATTATTTGATTATGATCGATAATTATACAATAATCTTGACACTCTATTTCAAATTATTTTAAGCTAATTGCTTGGCCCCTTTCCAAGTTTCTTTAATCTTTTATATAACTAATGAAAGTTGACCTATTTTAAGACAACAATTTCCACGTCTCTGTATGCTTTCTATGTACGTTTCATGTTAGCATGCGGCTATAAGGTGTTAAAACTGACACAGGCTGTGTGTATAGCGATACTGTGCAGTTAGCATGGGCGCTAGCTTGACAGTCGTACTAATAGCATAGCATTTTATTTATTATTTTTTTGCTCTGAAACATGTGTATTTCTTCCTTTGATCAAACCCTAACTTTGATGTAAATATTTTATGTATGTAACCCTTGAAAACTACACAAGTACCCCTGGTTGGGAATCACTGATTTAAAGTAAAGTTAATTCAAAGTAACACGAGGGCTTCAATATCACAGATATATCTGGTTGTGCAAGTGAACCCTTGAGGACTTTGTCTGTGTGGCTGTAACTCCACCTATCAAACCTTCCCCTCACAGTGTGTCCTCCCTTTTTAATTTGATAATCTAAATGACTCAAGAAAATGTCTGAACAGTCCCTCACAAGTCTGCTTGTCGTTTGCTCACGTTTTCTATCCGGTTTCCTCGGCTGTTTCGGGATGTTACCGTAAGTTAAAAAAAAGTGTGAGGTATCTTATTGTCTTGTGTCACTGGTGTTTGAACACTATGAGTCATTGTTTACCTGTGCATGTCTTGTATTCACAGATCATCTGTACTGTACTAGTTAATACTGTGTTATGTGCTTATCAAATTAAATAACAGTTTGATTGAGACTAAAGAACATAGTTTACTACAGATATTTACACCAACAGAAATAGTGATATTAATGAAGGGTTTCCCCTTTCATTGCTCTTCTGTCCTTCAGCCATTCAAGGTTTCTCTCCCACGCGGAAGATTCGTAATTTTGAGGAGGCCCGTGGCCTGGACAGGATAAATGAGAGGATGCCGCCTCGCAAAGATGGACAGCAGCCAGACGGCACAACCATCAACACCAATGCCCCCAACAAGAACGGCACTGATGGATAGGCTCTGCAAACACCCACCTTCCATCTTCCCATCTTCACACAAGCCACACCCCCAACTTGTCTGTCTCTCTCTCTCTCTCTCTCTGTCTTTCTCTCTCTCTCTCTCCCTCTCTCTCCTCTCTCTGTGCTTTTATGTCTTCTGAAACTGCCTGCACATCTTCTGCTCACCCACACATGGGGGAAGAAAGGAAGATGACACAATAAAAGAAGGCATCTGTGCTGGAAAAACATTTTCAGCTGCTGAAGAAAGACAAACATGATGTGATGATCTTGGGGGAAAAATCCAATCTTATTTATGAAAGGAATTATATTAGATAGATTGTGTAATAGCAACAAATCATTGAATGAGGACATTTTGCAGTTCAAATAAATACTTTACACTGAAGTCCTAACTTATGCATGTCAACATTATATATCTATATATCTATATAAATATATATATATAAATATTAAGTATATATATATATATATATATATATATATATATATATATATAAATATTAAGTATATATATATATTAAGTATATATATATAAATATTAAGTGTATATATATATATATATACACTTAATATTTATATATATATATATACTTAATATATATATATACTTATATACTTATATATATATGTTGACATGTATAATATAAAAAGACGATTTTATAAATTTCAGTTGATACAGATAGATGAAGTTTTAGCCTCTTTCGTTTTTCTATTGTCGTTCTCCATGTGTTTATTAAGGGAAAATGACTAGCCTCAACAGCCTGATTGGGATCTGGCACGGTTCATGTCAAGACACTTAGGTACACGAGGTTCTCCATACAGTGCAGTGTTTGCTTATATATGTGTCACTTGAAAGATTTATTATATGTATATTGAAAGAATAAGGGAAGTCAGAACAAATATTGCGAATTAATATGGAGACTTATAGTCTTATTTATAAATTTTCCACAAAACTTTGTTGAACCCCAAAGATACCAGATGGATATTTATTCAGTATTCTGTTGACGTTTCTGAGTAACAACATGTATTATTGTTTGAATGAAACCGTTAACGTGAAGGTTTAATGCTTTGTGTGCAATGATAGTTGCTGTTGCTGCCTGTCCTGTGCTGGTATGACTCATATTCACTTGATGGCAGCTCGGATGTTCCCACTCCCCTAAACTGAAATAGGGGATACAGTACAGCATGTCTTATTCTATCACTGCAGCCAGAACCCATCAATACTCCCACGTCCCCGGTTGGAAGCACATCTTTTCCTCGAGCACTGATGTTAAACTGACCTCTGGGGTTGAGCATGAAGATTGAATCCACAGAAAGCGTCTGTCTCAAAACTACGAAGGACTTTCTTTCCAGTTTGAACAAAAGAGGTCAGATCTGCTCCCCGAGTGGAGGAAGTGCTGATCACCTTACGACAGACTGACGTTCATGTATTTAACAGAATAACGACTGATTTGCTGTTTCATTGTCAAACACTAAAAAAAGGTTTGTGCTTCCCTTTGTTCCTTTACTAAAGCTGTATCAGTGTGTCCATCTGCTGTTAATTATACAGTACGCAGATGATTTTTTCAATTGTGATAACTTTGAATTTCAAATAAGGGAAATATTTAACTCAATGACAGCACGTTGACAATTCTGTACCCAGACGTGATGGACTGAGTCCTTTCCCTGGACGGGTATCCTCCCATAAAGGGCACCCCCGCCACAATAACACCTTTCTGTCAAGGCGTAACAGTACTGTAATCATCTCAAAGCATGGCTGACTCATACATACAGTTTATCATTTTTTACAACTCATCGTCATATCAGGTTGGGAACCATTATCGCTCGCTGAGATTTGCTGGTGTTTATATGCTTTGTCTCTGTTTGCTCTGTAGTGATAAGTGAATCTGAACGCCTCCACTCCTCTTCACAGGCACACCCAACCCTTTAAGACCTGCTTTTTGTAGAACAACTCAACTGGTGCTTTAACACACCTGACTGTAATTCAGTTGTCTTTTTATCACTTAAGAAAGAAGCGGGATATAGGCTTTAAGATTTGCTAGTTTAGTGTATTTTTTTTTTATTGTTATTAAATGACGCGTTCGCACCCATGTGCCATGCCATCTTGGCCACACGTGAAGATCTGTATGTGTGTGCGTGGATGGTGGACGGAGGCGAGCCAGGGGGCGTTCAATCATGCATTATCAAAGATGAAATGTCAGCAATATAGATCTTGATGTCCATAAAAAAATTCCAAAGTATTGTTTGCTGTCATATTCAGGACAGTATTTGGGTTTATCTTAGTCATTTTAAATTTGGGTTTTAATGCAAGGCTTTATTGGGCGAGCCATACAATATGATGACCTCCTGTTAGGTCCTATACATATCTCACAGAATGTAAAAACTATTCCTTAAGAATCATATAATAGCTGTAAAAAAGGGGAGAAACTGTACCGTCCTTGTAATACGAGGCCATGAAAACTTTTACGTAAATGTATCACTTGAAAGAAAAGAATAAAATTCAATTACAGTGTTTTATGTGAATGGTCTTGGCTGTTGGATATTTCACTTAAAAATACATTCAAGTTGTTCATGTTGCTGCAAATGAAATTCTTGGTGATTTGATGACTTATTTTATGTGGTAATTCTTTAAGACATGTTACAGGTAACTCTGCTGCCCCCAAGTGGTCAAATATAATAGACATTCAACTTTAAATAAGTTTGAAAGCATCTACATGCAGCAGCTGTACAACAATGTACAAAATATAGATGAGTAATAAGATAGATGTCTCACATTGTGATTTATCTACAGAGCGACTCTGCAGCTCCCTCCAGCTTTATGGATCTGTAAAGTGAGGCTGTCGCTGCCCGGCTGCCACCTCACTGTTAACTAGGTTGACTCATGACGTCACTTTTCAAACAAAACCTCTAGAAACCAAAAGAGAACCGACACAGTAAGTGACTAGGTGGTGAATGTGGTGCAACATTTAGCAGCTAAAACAACAGAAACACCCCCCGGAGTTAATAGAAACCAAAGATGGAGCTTAAGGAGAGTAAATATTGTAGCATTCACCAGGTAAACAGAAACACAATTCATTTGTTAATATTTATACAAAATATAAACTTACAAAATTCAGATTTACAGTCATTTTTGGGCCACAAAGCCACTGTGACTTCAGTCTGGTACAACCAACACCTGGACAGGCTGGAGTTAATGACCTGCTGATGGGCAAGCTGGGAAATCACAAGATAGTTAACAAAAAGATTCATACCAACCACATACAATTATACCTGGCTTGTACAATGATGTGATTTGGTTTAAGTCATGCACAGTAAGCATGGTAGGCTGACAAAATAATTATTGCACTAAGTATGTTCACATGAATTCGCCTGAGACAAGCAGCATTAATTAGCACTCAAACTTCAGTTCTTACATTGGGTACTTTGGTGACATCTGAAGTACTGAAACAAACACATCATACAACATCATACTTAAGCTTAACATGCAAACATTTGCTGATTATAAGTGAACTCAATGTGAAAGCTGAGGCTGACGGGGGTGCCGACAGCTTTCGTGGACAAATTACAATTTTGCCAGATGTTGACAAAAATACAGATAAAAATCTATAAAATTGAACCTGAGGAATGTGTAAAACAAATTTCATGGCGAAATCGTCCAATACATGTTGAGAAATTAGCATGAATCAATTAGAACCACAAATGTCAACCTGATGGTGGCGCTAGAGAAACATTCACCACGTCAGCAGGATTCATCATCTGAAGACCGAGAACGTCTGTAAAGAACTAGAATAACTGACAGTTTTGACCTGCCAACAGTGTCAGCAGAAGTTAGGTGAAAATCATGAACCATTATTCCTTTTTTCTTGTAATTTAATTTGCCTGTGATGAAAATACTGAAAGTATTGCTGGAGATATACTTACAATATAACACTAGTTTTGAGAAGCAGAATTGAAATGACGAAAGGTTGTTTTATTTTGGAATGTTTCAATATTGAAAACGTAGTATTAATGTTAATTTGACAGTAACATTAAATTTCAATTAATTGTTGATGTTTGTTTTTTTTCGGTTGAAACAAACTCCAGAAAACATGTTTGACATATAAATCCAGTCATGCAATTTTATGTACCATTCATGCGATCAAATAAAAGAACATGTGTATAAAATTATATTGCTCACATTTAGGGCCATAAACAACAAAGTATCAAAATGTGCCTTTAAAAAATAAAATAGTCCATCCCTGTGATAACAAGTCCTCAGTGCATGGCTTGAAATTAACAAGAGCCCATTTAATTCCTCCTGAAGTTTGCAGAGTACTGAGCGCTCTCCTGTGTGCTTCAGACGGCACTGAGCAGGAAGACCTCACGGCAGGATCCCTTCAAACACGTCTCTTCTCCGGTTTGTCAGCAGCCTCTTGTTGGGAGCAGTGGACGGATGTGAGTGTCCCATCATGTGTCAACCATCAGACCTTTGGTGGAGGTACGGGCCTCAGAGCCTGGTGGACAAAGGAAGACGCATTAACCACTAACTTTAAAGCTGCAATAATAAATATTTTATAATATTATAGTATAGTAGAATGATCACCAGTGCAGTTCCCCTCAGCTCTTTGAAGCACTTAAGGCAGTTATAGCTCATTGTTTTGGTTTCCTGGCCCAACGTTGAATTGTTTAGTTTTGTTGCACTGTGTTCTTTAGCAAGCAGCTTTGTTCAGCTAGAAAGTTTTGATCTTCTGACTGTTTGCTACCAACTCAGCACACTACAGGAAGAAATGATAGCTGGCTGCTGACGTCTGAAGTTAGTGAAGTTTGACAGCTATAGTCAGATATTTCGAGGTTGGTGGAGGTCATCGACTGTTTGAATAGATGGACATGTCACTGGATGACACGCTGCAATCATGTGCTGGTGACATAATCTAGAGCCAGAATGTTCAGTAGTAATGAGAGGAAACATTTTTACAGTTTGAAACAAACAGGGCAGTTAGGGAAAAATAGTCAAATCTCACAATGTTCCTATGAAGTGTACGTTACTATTATTTACTCATTTGATCAAGTCCCATCCACTAACATGGAGGGGGAGGGATTTATGACATGTACTGCAACCGGCCACCAGGGGGCGATCAATATCTTTTAGTCTCACTTTTGGAGAGCTGTCACGTACTCGTCCTTAAATGCAGTCTATGGAGGATGTCAGAGCTCAAAGGAGATTGAATGTGGGGAGGAATGTGACGGACTGTAACCCAGTGAATCAGTTACCTGACGAGCAGCTGCGTAGTTCTGGCCGACAGGTTTGGCTCGGTTCCCTGCTGGAGGTGGTGGAGGTGGAGCTCCTCTGGGTTTTGGCTTTCCAGCCTAAAATGATCAGGGATTTTATAAGTGATGATTCTTAATGTCATATAATATATCTCAACTCCTGTTCCAGTATATCACCTGTGGGGGTGGCCTGGGTTGACTGGGAACCGGTGCTTTGTAAGCAGAGCTGCCGACTGCCGGCTGCTTCATTTGTGTGCGCCCGCTGTTGTAAAAAGAGACATTGATTGTGTTGCCTCTACAAAGCCGAGTGTACAGTAACATAACCGAACGAAGACCTGTAAGAGTGGGGATGATTACTTACCTCGGTAACGAGGGACTCTGACGTTTCTTCCAGACGAAGCCCACGACACCAGCAGTGACACCCAGAACCAGGAGCACTACTGCTGCTGCAATGGCAGCAACTGCTCCTGCAGAGATGGACAACAGCACTCTTATTTGCACCTTAATACTGCAGGCTATTAAGTTATT
>CAAKHC010002587.1:0-30930 GCA_901007825.1 Macroramphosus scolopax
CAGGACTACAACATAGAGACAGACAACCATTCACACTTTAGAGTCTCCTACTTCCCTACTTCCATGTGGGGTCTGTGGGAGGAAATCAGAACACCTGGAGGAAACCCACTGTTGATTGCATGCCTCTAAGAAATATCATATATATATTCTATTTGTTCTAAGTTTTCCCATTTCCGTCTCTTCTCGCTCTGGCATCTGCTACTTGAATAAAGGGTGTTTGACATAAGCGATGCCAATCTGCTGCTCTTGCAGCTTCTGCATGTCCCCAGAGAGCAAAGTCTCAGAGAAAACAATTTTGCATTGAACCTTACGCCGAACATTAAAACATTCAGAGGAACATGAGTGCAGATGTTATTTAATGTATGACTGAGAAGAGTCTAAGACAAACTTTGACAAACTGCTCATATGAGTGAATCAGATGGTAAAGATCGGAATGAGTGGGACCGTCAACTTGGGCAACACAGGTCAGGACGTAGAGTGGTCGTTCATTAATCAGAATGTCACCGGTTCAATCATCCAGAGACCATGTCGACCAAGTCTTCTGGTGATGTGTCATCAGTGTGTGAACAGCTTGGCACCTCCCATAGCAGTCACAGCACTTGTGCCAGCAGTGTGTGAATGTGAGCGTTGTGATTACAATGAAGGTAGAAAGATGCTATATAAAGGCACCAATTTCACCTACCTGGTCTGAACTAGAACGACTCCACATGGATGATCCGCCTGCTTCCGTCAGTATGACAGGGGACCTCAACACACTTCTGCCACACTGTGCCACCTGTTGTTGCAACGAGAGCTGGAAGTCTGAGCTGTCATGTGATGATCATGTGTGACAGTCATGTAGCACATGAATGTCAGTATAAAAGGAAATGGTGACAGGTCACATTTAAGATAGGAGATTTGGGATGACGGAGAATCAGCACTCACTGACTCATCTGCTGGGTTCACTGCCAAATTGGCCACTTTGTACAAGAGTCCCTACAGAGTAGATTGAGCGATGTTGGACTTGAATGATTATTCTAATGCTACAATCAACCAGGTGTCAAATGTCCATGTCACCCACCCTTCTTCACTTGGGGCAATGATGCACAATCTTCATTAAATTCTTCATCACCATTGGCCTACCAAGCGGGGAAACTGAGGCGCCCCTGGGAGCGTCGGAGAAGTTTCATAGCCTTGTTGTTTCTCCGGTGGTAAAGGAAATGGATGAACATGGGGTGTCTCCCTCACTGATACACCCTAACTCTCTGCTGACACACACACATTCCTCCAAACGCTCATTTAGGCCAAGGCACACATCCAGAGTGACCTCTAACTGAGCCTGGTTTCTATTCAGAGGTTTGACAGTTAGTCAGACCCAGAATGTTTTGGGAGTGGGGTAAATACTGCTCCCTTTAAAAGGCGAATGATTGCTAATGGTAAATATGAGCCAGGTATGGCTCAGCAAATTTCAACTTGATGTCAGAATGTTTTACTCTGCATACTCTCCATGAATCCAGTATCACTGTATCAGCATCGTCTTACGTTAGTCTCAGTATTGTTCATAGCAGGTGTGAGATTCAGGAAGTGTAGCTGGCAGGCAAAGGAAGACGGGTCAAACACCCTGAAGAAATGGCCAACGTAAGTATCGGGCATGTATAAATAGAACTTTTTACTATTCAATCCATAGCCAGTCCAGTAATTCAAATGCAAACAGGAGGTGGGTCGAGTGCTCTCTGCCATGTCGCCCACCCGACCTCAATAAGACGTACCCGGATAATTACAATTCAAATCCTTTTGTCTTTCTTTTAATAGGTTATTGTAATTCTCTTATTACTAACAAGTCTTGGCTATATTGTTCTTTAAGTTGAATTTAAAAGAGATCTGTACCCGGACTTATGACCTTCCAGATAAATATCTAAAAATGAACAAGTCCACTGTTGATTAAACGAGGAAATTAACATCACAATCGTGGTTAATATCATTTATATTCTTCTGTCTAGCGCTAATGTAAAACAAGCACTCAACACACCCAAAATGTTTTGGCTGCAGACAAGGTTGCCATTTAATCACCGCTTTAATGGAATTAAATCAACACTCTCTCTGTTGCTTTCCTTTTCAGAGTTAGAGCTTGGTAATACATCACTACTCCCCACAGAAACCCATAAACATTCCCGTGAGCTATCCTGCTGTATAAAAGTCCTGACGTGCACCATTTTTCTAAATACCCAACTTTGGAAGCAAGAATACAAAGAAGGGACGACTGCTGCAAAGATGGTGTACAGTTAATAAATGGCCCCGTGACTTCCAGTGTCTCTGCTCTAACCTGTGCCTAATGTATGTTCAGTGACCTGCCTTCATGATGTGTATGTGAAAGTAAATCCTCACAATGACTGCATATCAAGGCGTGCTCATAAACATGGCACGAAGCGAACGGGAAAATATGAGTGATGGATGTTGTTCAAGGGCATATCCATGATCATTTCACCATAATGCCCCCTGTACTCCAAATAATCTCTTCTATTAGTGTGGTCATATGGCTCGGGCATGTACAGTCATGGGTCTTTAACTCAGCTATTGTCGGTATTGCTTCCCCCTCCTCGTATACCATATGCGGCTGTTGCCTTGGGCTGACGTACCCTGCTCACGGTCCCTATGGCTCCTGGTATCAGCAGTAAATGGCAAATGCAGCCAGAGGTTAAATAGGTTACCGATTTAACCTCTGTGGCTCTAGACTCCATTTTCTTTCTTTTTTTTTTACGTTATACTGTTTGTCAAACCTAACAGATGTTTTTATGTGTCGTAAAAATGGGAATTAATTGATCCAAGCCAACACAAGTTTCCCAATTCCTAGCCTGATATTAGGAGACCCGTCATCATTAGGATTGATGGCAGCAATTTATTATTAATGATTCGTAAAATGAGATCCAGTAGACCCCATTTTAAATACATTTTCCATTACGGAGAAGCTGACTAGCAACACTGCTGATTTCCCCACCAAAGCCTTTCACTGTCTCTTTCTCCCTCTGAAATACAGCATCTCTACCTCACCCCGTGCGATGTCTTTCTTTGGTAATGCTCGGATTGTCACAAATTGAAGGCATTTGTTTTAAAGCTGAGAGGTGGATTTCAAGTCCTGTCATGGTGCCGTAAAACAGAAGTGGTAAATTTTGCTTTGAGCTTCTAGATACAGTGTCTTACAGTATATCAGATATCTTTTGCCTGAAATCTTCCCCCTGCAGCCATCTGCTATCATAAGATTTCCTGTCGATCATACTGCAATAAGTATTAGGACTGGTCTTTTGTATGAATACACATGTCAAGATTTCCTGTCTGTGTGTTAAGTCATTCGCATAACTTGTGATCAAGAATGTCCCAACTTCCATTTCGTGATAAAAGTACTGATGAAATCAATGTGCAATACAGTTGGTAGATGGTGCTGAATTCATTAAAGGCTGCACTGCAGTATTGTAACGTCTGAACTGTTTATCCGACGGTATCAAACGGATCTTCCCTGTTGGCTGAAGGGAATTGCAATCTGAACTGATACAAAATCAGGGTTAGACAAAAACACCTAAACTCGCTGAGACATTGCAGATGAATACCGACAGACCTGAAGCTTCCTATGGAGCCACAATGAATAATTTCACAGACTCCGAGTTTAGACATCTGCCTTCTTACACTAGACAAAGCTTCCTCTCCAAAAATACCATTAGCAATGTCTAGAGTGCACTTAAAAAATTGATGGCCAGTGCATCCATGATAATTAAGAGTTAAGTGAGCGCACGGGTAGGTGTGCAGGTGCACTTTAAGGCCCCGTGAATGTGTCTGGTGATATCTATTTATGTATCCACAGTTGGAGTCCATGTTGGCGTGTGGTTGCACTCCCGACGTATCGGCGGTGATTCCTGTTGAGCTGTGAAAACAGCACTTTAACAATGTGGTGGCTTGCCGCTCATTTTCCTTTACACTCATGCTGATGTAAGGGGAGTTCGAGGAAGTCATTACACCAAATGCAGCGGAGGAATGTCTCTCTGCATTTAAAGCGCAGGTTAAATCTTTAACTCGCTGAATGATGCTGTTGTCTGCAGCAGCATGAAGTTTACTGCCAAGGTGGCGAGACTCTTAAATGAAAATCACATAAAGAAGGCCATCTAATTAATGCAAATAAGCAAAGATATGATGTTAACCCCCAGTGCAGTGCATAATGGTGCAAACACAGTAAACATCATTTTCCTCAATAGATTTTCTCTAAAAAGAGAGAATTAGCTTCTTGAACTCCAGTTGGTGCGTGCAGACATGGGTCTTTGGTATCTTCAACAATATTACAATTTACTGCAGGCAAATCATTATTCTCATGAGACCATCTAATTAATTAGCCTGTCAATCATGCTTTGTAGGCCATTGTAAATGATGTCACAAGAGTTGATTGCACAGCCATCAATACAAAGGAAACCTACATAATTCCACATTCAAATGAAATTTAAATATTTTTACAGCAAAAGACGTTTGGCTCTAACTGACAAATACTATTCCCTTTACAGGTGGTCGAAGGTGGTCGAAGGATGATGATGGTTGAGAGTGGAACAGAGTAACGCTTAACTATCACTTTAATTTAGTTCAACAATATGCCTTCTTCACAGAGGGCACCATGAATTGTCATGGTAGGAAAAACATGTAACAGGCTGAATTTGATTTTCTATTGAAAAACATTCTGTTCATGGTGCTGGTATTGGGTTGACTGCATGGAGATAATGCTACTGCTATTAGTAAAACATGTGTTTATTTTAGAATATCAACATTAGTGTAAGTTGGTAAACCGTCAGCAGTGATGTGGATTCTGTACGGGTCCCGTCATGGTGAAGAAGGAGCTGAGCCAGAAAGGCAAAGCTCTTTAACCAACCCATGAGGGTTCCCGTCACAAGCTTTGGGTAGTGACCGGAAGAATGAGCTCGCAAATATAAGTGACCAAAATGAGTTTCCTCCTCAGGGTGGCTGGGCTCAGCCTCAGAGATAGGGTGAAGAGCTCAGACATCCGCAGGGAGCTCACAGTAGAGCGGCTGATCCTTCATGTTGAAAGGAGCCGGCTGAGGTGGTTTGGGCATCTGAATAGGATGCCTCCCAGACGCCTCCTGCTGGAGGTGTGTCGGGCACAACCACTGGTAGGAGGTCCTGTGGTAGATCCAGAACACGCTGGAGGGATTATATATGTCATCTGGCCTGGGAACCCATTGGGGTCCCCCAGGAGGAACTGGAGAGTGTTGAGTGGGACAGGGATGTCTGGGTTACCTTAGTCAGTCTGCTGCCACTGTGATCTGGTTCGGGTTCAGCTGCCGGAAACGGACAGATGGATCGATGGACAATTATGTATAATTCAACTCAAATCATTCATATTCTCACTTTGCTATGTGATGCTATCATCTTGGCTCAAAACATAGGGAGCTGGTTAACAGTAGCGAGCAGAGTTTATACTCTATCGCAAGTCCTGTGTCCTTATTTTATTTTGTCACATCTGAATTGTGGTGTCCTCTAGTGAGTACAAAACAACCATTACCCAACTCTCACTCCTGCTAGACGAAGATAAAAAACAAATACTCATTGCAGCAAAGAGCACCCACTGCTACTGACGGATCCGTCATCGGACTGTTTAAAGCGTCAGTAATAATGTGTTGAATAATACACCACAAATCAGCTTTCTTGTGCAGTTCCAGGTTAAGTGGTGGTATTTGTTCTTCACTTTTGATCAGTTGGCTTGTTCAGAGTTACAATATTATAGAATAATTGGAGCAATAGACAATTTTTCTCTCATGTAAAAAATGTTCATGCACGTTGAGCTTTTTAAGTTTAGGAAACTCACATCTGCAGTTGACCTTGTGCTCTATACTTGTATGTTCAATACATTTTTCAATTAGAGCAGCACCCGTCACTAACAGTATGTTTCTGTGCACATGGTTATATTCCCTGATCTCAATTAGATTGTTAATTGTAACTGATAAAGACATTCTGTATACTCTAACATTACAATGTTGGCAAGTCTCCACATCCGTCAGGGAGACTTTAATACTGCATGAATCATATCAGGGAGGCCACAACACGAACGCTATCATAGAGCACTGTGGTGAAAATTGCAATTGCTACGTTGCTAATTAAATGCATGCAAGCACATATGGTGTTTATATTACTCTGCAACACAGAGGGCTTCCTGTTCACTTGACATATAACAAAAGATGATAAAAACAGCGAGCTGCCATGTTAACCGCAGAGTACGTGTCGAATGGTACAATAAACATTACTGCATTGTTGTCGCATCTGAACGCTCTTCCACCTCAGAGGTCTAATCCTCAAAACTCGTAACATCACCAAAACAGCTCAGGGCTGTTTTCTGTCTAAATGCCCGGTTAACGACTGGCTCATTGATTTTGACCAACATTCCCATCAAACTCCCATCACTTGTATATAGTACTTACATATATTGTGGGCATTCTGCGAGATAGGACAATAAAAGCACTATAACTTTAACTGTGTTATGCCGTGTCGTGCATTTTAAATATTACTCTCACACGGTCAGCAACACAAACTGTATCTACTGCAGCCTCACAGAGATAGTACCGCACATACTGCACATACACGAAGGTACGTTTTAATCTGCTTCGCAAACGCATGAATGGAGATTAACATATGAAGGCAGTTAAGCCCATTAGGCTGTAGTTCATCGAAAGGTAAATCATTGAAAGCCAAGTGCGGTCTTCAATGGACAATAGAAGAAGCATGTCAATTTCAGGTTCTCATTTGCGTTTAAAAGAGTGTTTACAAATGCTACTTAACCGAGGACACACACACACACACACACGCTCACACAGGTTGTATCCATGCAAGCACGTGTTAAAGCATTTTTCTCCTATTCTGCCTGTAAACTGCAATATTATAGAAAAACGTTTTACATCTGTATAACCACCTTCCATTATTCATGTCGTGTGATTCATTCTGTTAGTCAGCCTGGAAAATGAAATGCATGAATTCAAAACACACTCAGTACTATACCGTGTAATTAGAGGTTATTATGCACTTAACTGCAATTTGAATAATACAATGCAAATCATTTTCCGTTGAGACTTTTACTGGAGGATTCTTCACTTTCCACTTACATCCACCAAAGACGGGGGCTGGAAATCAAAAACGGTGAAAAAGACTTCCTCTGAAAATTTCATTAGGAGGGTCTGGCCCTCTACTTTTGACTCAGCTGTTAGCCTGGTAGCACTTTGTACACACCATATGATGTGTCAAGCTAATCACTACAGAGCAGCTGCAACTGTTCTGCAATTGCATCGCTGATGAAATACATACCCCGAGAAGCTGACCTCAATTGGCTTTTAAGTCTTTCAAGCAAACCATCATCTCCCCAAAAGGCTCCTCTCTCCTAATAGTTACCTTAACCACAGTTTATTTAAAAAACCGAAATCCTTCACTGTCGGAGGGTTTTGATGAAGCCATCCTCTCAGTTTCAGTCCTCATGTACTCATGGTAGAAGGTAGACGGTAATCGTCTTTCATAATACAAGCCTCATAAGTCCTAAATTGAATCTAGGAGATGCATTTCTCTTAATGTAATGCAGATTTATTGAATTACATATCTGCTTTAGATTTATCATTTGTACTAAGCCTATCAAACTGTTTCAGATTTATTTCATACAGTACATGATCTACATAAAATACTATAATATAAGTATATTATGCGCCATCGATGGTAGAACTGGTTCATACTAGATCTGTTCAATATTCACAGGGCTGGAATATTGGCTGCACATAACCTACATAGAGTTTGCAGCAGTCTTTAACTGAGGCGTGCACAAATTAATTACAATATGAACACATTTTAATGAGTCTGATCATAACAAGAACTCGAAGCTAATTTGATTGCGTATCACAACATATCTTTGTGAAATGTGTAAAAGTACAGCCAATGCTAAAACATTTGTATTAATTGGTGTTTTGAGTTGCAATTATGTATTACACTCTTCTTCTCTAACTCTGGCCAGCAAGGACTGTCCTTGTGCATCCACTTCAATAGCAGGTCTTATTTTGTGCAGCTAGTGGAATCTCTCCCCCCCTCCTGCACAACCAATAGTCTCCGAATAAAGTGGTAAAAGGTAGCACAATCACATCAAGCTAACTGATACACTTGGAAATGATCGCACAATCAAGGTCCAGGCCAAAGCATGATCAATGTGTCTCTCAGCTATTTCCACACTACATCTATCAAATTGCAGATTTTAGGGAATGGGTTATGCCTGCCTACAATTTATGGTGACCATTAGAGACACTGGCATGAGTGCAAAACCAAGACAGTGGGAGAGAGATATATATTCTTTACTTCAATAAAAAGATTAAATTCAAAGTGAGCCAAAGGTATTTCATTCTTATGAACCACTGAGTTCTTTTATTTATGGAAACCTTTAATCATGGCCCTAAAGACGGACGTCCCAGAGGGGAAATGGAAGCCAGAGTAGACATGTTTAAAAGCGTCGTTTCCTTTTTACTTTACAAAAGTGTCTTTAAGTGCATCCATTACAAATCATTATTTATCATAAAATGTCTCACAGCTGCTTGCTTCTTATCAATATTTTATGTATTTTACATCAATACATGGTTTAGTATTCTCTCTGACAGCTGTACCGGCGAGTCCGGCCCTTTGGCATGGCGGTCAGTTCCCTGTTCTGTACCCTGCAGACACAGGTTCAAGACCTTTCTGTGCTCGCTCTCTTTACTACACATCATCAGTAGAGCAGGCAGTAGGTATTATCACCCTGCTTAGGCTGACAAAGTGTTTAAGCATCTTTGCATTATTATGACTCATAACTTTACTGCTTTGTTTCGACCCCTCTAACCAGCCATTTGTCAAACTACAGCATGCAGCACTTTTCATTCCAAAACATGCTTTTAAGCTCGCGACTGGAGAATGTAGTTGTGCTGCTAAAAAGCCACAATATACTGGACGCAGGAGCTGATGGAGACCATAATATGGCTAAATGGAGAGTGAATCTTGGTTTTCTATCCTTTTGGTGGCAAGAAATACAACATGCTCCATTTTTTGCAACACTGTATCTTTAAAATGTCACTATTGATGCCTAATCTAAAACTAATACTTGACTATAGTTCATTTTAAAGGAAAAATCAATGAAAGACTGCAACCTTGCTGCATATGACACAGATGGTTAGAGATGCACCAGAGATGTCTATCAATAACATTAGATATAGCTTTGTATTTGGTACCACAAGTCTTGTATGGGTTGGCTGGATATCGTCAGCAGAGCTTTTTATCACTGTTGTTTTGAAAGCTTCGGGGACGATATCCGAACTCAGAAAACGCTTTATTATTATTTCCTTGGAGATGCACTGGAAGCCGAGCTTTAACAGCTCAGTTGGAATAGGGTCAAGAACAAAAGTGGATGACTTCATCCTGCTAATTGCAGCACTGATTGCATCTTCTGTCATCATATAATTGGATGACATCCGAGGTGGAGTTTCATAGATAGGGAGATCCCAGGGAGCCGTTTCATCCAAATCGAAATTACTGGCTCATGATGAACATTTCTTCATATTCAACAACTGAAAGTCGTATATTTACATTCAAGTAAATTTTTTTTTTTTGCAAAAAATCTACATGTTACATTTACAGATTGATGCATTATATTTTTGTATTCGTTTGGATTTAAATCTAATATCATTTCATGGGAGAAAAAAATAAAAAGAGTATAGCGAATAGAAACTCCTGCTGGTCAAATTATCATGGTTAAGTATTCAAAGATTAAGAACAGCTGGAGCAGTTCAACAGTGAGAGAAATTATAGCACCATTATGAGGGAAAGTAGAGGCAGTTCAGTCTCTTCTTTCTAACTCGTCTACTTGAGTTTAAAACACTATTATTTGGATGAACTGGAGGACTGAGGCAGTTAAAGAAAGGCAATATTGAGTTTGCGCTTCTACTCATGGTCTTTCTCTCTATCTGTAGCTCTTCACCCGGCGGTAGCGGCTTAACACAACCTCGTTGCATTCCCTAATGCAGCAGCGTGAGGTAGCAGAGGCCCAGACCGGCCCACCGATGGAGGAAACTTATTCGACTGCAGTTATATCGGTTTTTCAGTTGCGTCCCAAAGCTTGTAACCAAAGGTGAATGTTGGAATATTTATTGACTGGTAAATTGAGCACTTCATCCATTGCCTGGTGCTTGCAACCGTGATGGACAACCCAACCTTCTGTTGATATGTTGCCCCTATTGGCTTGGAGAATAAGATATGAAGTGCTTGGTTGTTTATTTGGGAACCAAAGTATACCTTTGCGGCCACAAGGAAAGATAGTTAAATTGTTATCTCAGAGTCGGGATGGGTCTCCTGAGTGACATATTGATTGATTCTTGATATAATTTCTTTATGGAGAAAAGAAGGCCGAGTTTACAACATTGATGCAATTGATGTTTTACAATCTCTGAGTTTATAGCAACAGGAGAAATTCATGCATGTGACTCAAGATGAGTTAAGTTGGGCTGTAATCACTATCTGGGGGAAAGGGACAAGATCTAGTGGAATTTATCTGTGATCCAAATAGTCTACCAATCCAGTTTTGTTGTTGGGTCGACACACTGTAAAGTCAATCTGGCTCTGGCCTAGTTCTACCGCCTCTAATATGAAAGCTTGCAGCACAGCCACCCACTTCTTTACGTGACCCAAGGTCATGGCCTGGGGTCATCTTGATGTCTACTTCGGGTGTGATAATTCTGGCTTTGTCCAATCATTTTGACCCCAGCGAGTGATTGCCTCTATAGTTTCTGCCATGTTCCTCCATGTCTGGGAGAAATGTTGACAACAAGATGCAGTTAAGCTTCTTTCGCATTTCAAGAAAAAATTCTTCAATTACGATTTTTTTTCTTAGATCTTATTTGGCTGCCTTGACGGTTCACATACAGATTTAAAAGTGGCTTTTATCCAATTGCAATGTGACTGCTTCTGTCTTACGAAACGGCACACTACCCACATTTATACATTTTTGCACAAGCCATCTGGGTCACCATCAACAACAAGACACGTCATACTTGTAAGAGCATATTCAAACGGAGAAAATGCATCATTGTAGCGGCTGTATGCAGGTATTTTTCTCTGGAGAACGGCAGTCGGCTGTACGTGCCGATCCCTCCACTGCAACTGCTGTTTCTGTTTACCCCCACAGAAAGAGTTTGGTTTTGACACTCTGCCGGTGCTGGCTGACAACGACAGCGCTCAGCGGGCGCATGCATAAAGGTAAAAAGCCACATAGATTGCGATCTGACCGTTCTCTTTCATGTTGCATGGCCTCGTATAAGAGATGTACCTGATTAAGGACTCCATATGAAAGTGACACAAATCGGATATGAAAAGACTGTTTTTTTTGTCCATAAAGCCCTAAAAGAATCAGATATGTGTCATATTAAAGCAAAAAAAAAAATAATATTTGAGTCACTTAGGCCTGGTAATGTGAACGTAGCCCTACACACCTCCCGATGTAAACAACTGGAACTGGAAATAGGGAATATGTTGTTAGAGAAGCCAATTAAGCCACGATTTTCAGAATGCATGAGACTTCTCAGTCAGGGTGTGTCCCAAACAGATTAGCACATTGAATATCTGCTTTCTGTTTTATAATCAGGCTGTTGTTACTATGATTGAACAACATGTCAAGTTCTGGAACCGCTATAGGCACTGTACACAAAAGCTATTTTGACGTGTCATTGCAGGGTAAACACAGGTGTAATCAATAGCATTAATTATTGCCAGATTCCATTCAGGTGGACAAGGGACCTGGTGTAGTGCATTCCGGCTCACTGGAATGTGAGTGACACTAAATAAAACAGGAGCATAATTAATTCCATCGTTTGAAACTGCATTTAAATGATCAAATTAATTACTCCCCTGCAATATATTGGAATGTTTGCTGTGAAAAGGACCCATTGAAATGCAGATGGAGCTTTGAATATAAATAAGCATTAACCCTCTGATGCACAACATGGCTAAAAATACCTATTATTTGGTTTTATATCATAAGCACCTAATGAAAATAATCTTTAGAAATAAAATGGGTCGGCCTTTTGGCCCTAATAATGATAATGATCTTTAGAAATAAAATAGGTCGGTTCTCAAGCCCTAATAATAAAATCTGTAATAAGCCTGCCTGTGTGTAATAATAATCTTTAGAAATACAATAGGGATCGGATGGGTTGGGATTGGGTAGGACTGCTGCACCACGAGAATAAATGGATCCAGAACTGGAGCAGGTGATGTTGAAAGACGTGCCAGAAGAGTTAACACACAGCGTCGCGTTCCATCTCTTCGAACAAATGTGGGACATTTAATTTGGAATTTTTCCCGAATGGTTGAGTAGAATGTTTGATTATCTGCTTGCCAGCAGTCTAAGTAAAAAGGAACAGTAATAAACCAGCCATTGTCTGAATATGGGCCAAAGAATTTTCACAGGATAAGGAGAAAGCCATTTTCAGAACCCAAATGTGGGACTTTTATTAGGGAAACAATCCAAGATGTTACAGTAAAATTGCTTGATTGTGTGTTAGCCAGCAATTTCACTACTGTAGCAGAGATATAGCTCCCTCTGAGGACTTCTGTTGGACAAATCTGTTAGATGTCTGTAATGAACAAAGCCAGGTTTTTATTTTTTGTATATACAATTTTATCTAATTGTTTAAAATGTAATAATTAAAGTAATACACTTTATGCGTTGGGAGCAGATTGAACCCATTTGCATTGTATTCATTTCATCCTCGTGATTTAAAAACAAGTCTACTGATGACTGTGTTCAGTATACAGATTTGGACAACACATTATATCACCATTATTTTATTCTATTGCTTCCATACTGCGCCTTCGAGCCATGGACAGAAGTCATCACCCTGTGGCAGGGCTGGATGAATTTATGTGGAACCTCTGGCGCATTAACCCCCTGACACCTTAGACCTAACCCACCTCCACTTGACGAGGTGAAACATTATTACAAGGCTTTTCACAAGGCTCAACTGGAGCTCGCCAGGCCAGAGGGTCTTCTAGTGGGCGAGTGTTTAGAAGATGAACACCAAGAGAATCCGCAAAATAATTGCAAAGAGAGTCGCGAATCTCTTGTGGACAAGCAGGCTAATGAGGTTCTGGCTAAGAGAGAAGAGAGCCTGCTGGTCAAAGTTAAACAGCTGGAAGAGGAGAAGACATGCCTGAGGGAACGTTTGTTTTTTTTTTGGTCATCTTTGTTTTATTCCTGCAACAAGAAGGAAGAGACAGAAAAAAGTGAAAGGATGTAAAAAATATAGGAGGAGAGAGACGGAGGTGCCAGTGCAACACGAGGATAAAGGGAGCTGTTGTTCTGCCGTCGCTAACATCGGCTAGGATAGCTGATTCTTTATTGATACGGGTTTCCTGCACTTATGGCTTTCGTCTTTTCAAATAATCTGTGTTGGCTTTGTTGAAAGCCTAATATTCACAGGATAGATTTACGGCGTAAACGAAACCTTTCTCCCACATCTGATACTTTATTTATGTTGCAAAGCCAACTGTGAATAAAAAAAACCAAGCATATTTATCTCAAGTCGTCCGTCCTCTCCGTGATCTCATCTCCTCTCCATAAGCGTTTAGCTTCAGGCGGATGAAAAAAGTGGCAGAAAATAACATGAAAGTAGGACTTTACGTTGCAGAGGCACATGCGTGATTACTGTACAGTCAATGTCAGCACTATAAATAGGCAGAGCAGTGCGTCATGGCTGTGCGTCATGACAGCCGCGATGGCTTTGGCAACGCCAGAACTAAGCTTTAATAATCTTTCGACAAACAATATGGTCATTGCACTGGTCTTTCTTCAGGCCCTTATTATTTCCTTAAGTCCTGGAAGGTGACGTTGTTTTTTTGTATGTTTTAACGAGCAGCGCGTGATATATTGTTTTCATCTGTCGTTTTTTATCCCGTTCTCATGGTCTCTGCCCTGACTTTGACTGTTTTCTGTTAGAAGACCTTGTTATTTCTTTGTATTAAGTACTTTCCTCCTTTGTCGGTGGGTGATTCACTTCCTGTCTTCATTTGATTCGTGCAAAATAGTTTTCATTATTGGAGGTCAAGTCCACTGAAATTCAGAATCAATCTGAAGTGTAGCGCGAACAAAAAAAAAAATGATGACGTTGCATCTTCTTCGCAATTACCTGCTCTTACAGATAATGCTGGCTCTCACTGCAGCTCAAAGGCCTCACGCATGAATGTTTTCTTACTTGTTCTTGCATAAAGCAGTAAGAGGGTAATAAGCACGTGGGCCGAAAGCCAAATCTCTTTAACCACCTGCGCAGTTGACGAATAAATTGGAAGGCAATGTGCTCCTTAATGCTTCACTGTGTTCATCAGCTAGCTGGTTACTGTGTCGCTGTACCACCCAAAGACATCCAATGTGGTTGAATTGTCCCTGTTGAAGTGTGAACATTCACTAGCAAAATATTTATCGTGTCGTAGCAAAGTATGTAGTTACTGCTTGTTTCATTTAGAAACACCTTCGCAAACATCTGGAATCTCGACTCGCAACCAGCTATCAGCTCCAGAGAAATGGACAACGTGAGAAGCGCTTAGCTGCAGGCGACACTATTGCCTACATGTCTATTTTTGCCCAAAAAAATAAAAAAAAAACATAGAAGGGAAGTAGATATAATAAATCCTTGAATGACGAGAGGAGACGAGCAGGATTAAAGGAAGAGGACCTACTGCAAAATCTGCACAAGATGATTTGATCGGAAGGGAAGGATTTTGAGGGAAACGTTTACAAAATCTGCTCTCAAATTAAAAGGCCATGCTGTGGATTAATAATTGAAGGTGAAAAAAAACCTCCATACACTGATGGACGCGAGGCAGGCAGCTAAACATGAGCTGTAAGTTATTGTGAAGCTCTGTGAAGCTGAGGAGCATCAGACATCAAACACTGGCATTTGATACATTGTTAATATAAGAAGATAAATAATACCAACTTGATAATAATCTTAATACAATTTTAACATTAACTCTGTGCAACGTGTGGCAATGTCCTCCTCCTTGATCGCAACGTACAGCTGGTGAGGCTCTAAATAATGGAGTCAAAGGGAAAGGTGTTTTATAGGTGACAGCCGATGATAATGATATAAAGACTGCGTTCATGTACTGAATTTGTCCAGCACACACCTCACTGTTCGACATGAGGTGTCTGAAGATTAAATAAACATTGTTCCCGTAGCTATTTTGAATTGAATATTTTTCTGCAGCGAGCTCTCTTTTTTTTTTGCGTGCACTGAAACACGTCTGCACAATTTGAATTTCAAATTAGCATCCTTTGAAGATGAAAAAAAAAAATCCTCTTATGTTTGAAAGAGCTGCATATGTCCCAGTGGGTACAGCGTGGCGGAGTGCAGCACAACGAATATCCCGCGGTCAGACAGCATCGCCGGGTCAAACAGGTGCACACAGAAACGGCTCTGAAAGTAGATAATGATTAGATGTGTGTTGTTGATTGAAGACGTTGCTTCGGAGGCAGGCAGACTTATCATCTGACAGCGAGTCCTAATCTGACCGTATCCTTGTCTATTAGAGCTAGTTGACGCTGTGGTGCCAGATTTAAGCAGTGATATTTTTCTTTTTAACAGCTGGACACTTGTTTCTTCTCCCCATGACCACAGATGCTGATGACGTTCAAGAGCTCTCACATTTATGCACTCACCTCCCTGCTCATGTTTACTTCACTTATATGAGCAAGATCAGCGGCTAACAGTGAGAGCGAGCATGTTTCTGTGGGTATAGCACTGCTGGCAGCATCTGCATTTGCCTTCATAAGCTCCTTTCTGCTTTATAGCTTAACACTGTCAGGGCAGAAGATAACAAAAACTTAATTTCCGGTACAAAATTGCCATATCTAAATTAAAAGGTGCCTTCTTTTTTTTTTTTTTTATCTAATTCTAAAAGTGTTAAGTCAAAAGTGAAAATTAGAGATCCAAGTTTCCAAATTACATGTCTGCTGATACAATGGGCAGTTAATAACATGTTCAGGATTACCCAGGCTGCATTCTGATTCATAATAGACTTCATTTTCTTCTTACTCTGAGAAGAGTCCCTAACCCTGACCTGAGATGTTCAGGGAGACATTTAGAGCTAGTGGAGGAACAGTGCATGAGAGAACATAATAATTAGCGGCTCAAATGTCACTGTCACCGAGGAGCAGCCAATTTACCATGCACCATCATTTCACGGCTGCATTCAACTGAGGACAGTAGAACATTGAGCTGCATCGACGGTGTAGTCGCCAGAACAATATGAGAGAAAACACGGTTTGTATGGAATGAAAGGGGATTTGGCTCCCTATACATTCCTCCCGTGAGAGGTCTCCCAGCCTCTATGCCTCCCAGAGGGCTGAAGTCTACAGGCATGGCTAGGCTCTGTCAATTCTCTGGAGATATGAGGCCCCTCCTGCGGCTGCATGAATCCACATGTGGATCGCTGCTCTCTCAACCTGAAGTCCATTTACAGTCATAGCCACAAGAGCAGAGATTCTATTACCTAAAGTTGGATACTACAATGTGATGTATGTGTGTCTGGACAGCGTGTCGCGTCCTCCATTTGGCGGGCCTCATCTGTTTGAAGTGAGGACTTAATGTCGGCATGTGTGTTATGAGGCCTGTGTGTAGTGGAGTGCCATCTAAGAGTGCACCTCAGCAGAATAAACTGCACTCAGGTTTCCACACACAGCTCTTATGATTAGATTCTTTAAGGGCTCCAGCAAAGATAACACTTGTGGGGGCTAAGCCTTTGGATGGCGGGATATGAACGTGTATGTGTGTGCGTGTGTGTGTGCTTGAGGGAGCAGGTGGTTGGTGTGGCGGTGGGATTGGGCGGGTACGCCTCGCCTTGCGAGCATGTAAAGTTGTTGTCAAGGCCACCGACACCTACACAGAGAAGGCGGCCACGTCCCCGCCGTCCTTTCTAAGCAGATTATTTCTCCTCCGTATTGACCTCTTCCTGTGTGCTTTGAACCCCTACTACACAAACACAGACGGCATGTATCTGGAATATTCATCACACCAGTGTTGCGGAGGCATTTAATGTCGTCAAGATCAGAGATTGAGCAGACATGATTATTATTGGTTATCACACCGCCACAGGCTAACGATAATGCAGTAACCACATTCATCTCACTACAACCATGAGCAGCAGCATCCTTTTATTCACTTCACAATTGAAGTCGCAGGACATGCAGGGTAGGAGAAAAAAAATATATATCAAACTGTGGAATTAAGTCACATGACAGCGTAATAAACCACTGACATGAGTTTGTTAAAGTGCACACCCTTCACTTCCCGTCCAGGTCCATGGACCTTTTCTATCGAGCACAATCTTAACAGGTAAAACAATGAAAGCAAAGTCTCTCGCTTCAATGACTCATATGAGCAGTCACTCAAAGCACTTGTTGTTATACTCTCATCAGTCACACATGAAATAACACCTGCACTCATTTGTTCCTCTGAGTCTTTTCATGTCGGGCGTTAAAGTACTCCCGTGTTCTTTGCATCGCGGGGACGCACAGAAGCCTCGAGAGCGGCGGGCTGGTGGCTCGTATGTCAATCAAGGCGCACTTGATTCAAAGGTCAGGCGAGGGAGGGATGAAACTGCAAGAACTCCATTTAGCTGATCAGATACGCAGCTGCTTTTCTTTAATGCTACATTATCTTCTTGAATAGCCTTTATGATCCAATGAGTGGGATTTTTCTTCAGAAATGGGGCACAAAGTTTACACTTATATGTACTATATATCCATAGATAATCCAGAATATCTGTATAATATCACTCTTTTCTAAGACGTCTTGCCTTCAACTTCTAAGTATATTACATATTGTAAATGTTCTTATTTGAATACATTGTACGGCTTTATTACAGTCTATGAAAACAACCAGACAAAAAAAAAATCTCTGGGAACAGAATAAAAGCTGCATCAACACAAATACAAAAGTCATAGAAATTGATTTCCCAACAGAACAGTTTCAGCTGAGATTAAAAATATGTGGACATATTGTGTGTTTTTACAAGCATTGTGATTATTCTGCACAGATACAATAAGGGATGCCCTGTTGAGATTTCCGGGAATGTTATTGGGCCAATACTAATCCTCGGCAATCCCTGACCTCATGTTGCCTTCACTCACCACACAGATTTATCATTTAGGGAAAAGAGCACTGATGTAGGATTGATACCAGTGACAGTTACAGCACTGAAATGGTCTCATGAGAATAAGACATGGATGGTTGCATGCCTGGACACAACTGGTGGATTGACTGCTTTGATGTTTTTTTACATTACTGGCAACAGTTGCAATAGTGGCAGTGTATTAAAATGCACAAATACAAGGTACAATCCCCGTTCTGCTTGGAGATTTAGCTCTGTGCAGCTTGGCAACTGCTACCAACTGCTGTCACACTATCAGCTAAACGCCTGAAAGTGAGCCGAAGTGGTGAATGTTCCAATAGCAACATTCATTCCACATCATGGAAACAGAAGATGCCTTCTAGGTTGTAAATTCCAGTTATTGATTTTTTTTTTAAAAAACGTGTTGAGAAAAACATTTCAATTATTTTATAGCTTGTTCAGCTTCGGAATGCATTCAATGCCTAACCTTTGAACTAACTGTATATTGTAAGAGACGTGAAGTGGACTCTTGCATGCTCCAGCAGTCGAGACAAGCAGGGCTGGTGCATCTCCACACCACGTCTTCATGCTGAGGCCCCAAGGCAGCAGTGTTAGCGCTAAATTGACAAAGCAACTAGATGTGACAGGAGGAGTCATAAAATTGCATTTTGTAGGATCAGTGTTTTCCCCTCCTCTCTTGTCCCTCAGCACTTCAAAAATTAGATCATTGCTCAGTTTAAGCCAATATGATTTATCTTAGGCTTGATCCATGTTAACCACTCGTTCTGATAAGATGGAAGGAGATGAACCCGGGAGCCTCTGGGGACAGAGCATGTAGGCTTGTTGTGGTCTTATCACTTCATAACACTTCAGTTTCTGTCTCGTCTTTAATGAGTACACATCATCTTTGTGACTCTCTGAGTGTAAGATGTATCATCAAAGCTGATATTTTTTTAGAAGGCCATTTAAGGCTGTCTGGCACCGAGGTTTCTTTTTTCCTCTTCCTCTAAAAATGTTCTAAGGTGAGGCCACAGAGCTGTTCTGACAGCAAGGAATACAGTCATTTGTGAGAGTGATTGAAATGTTTGCCATAGACTTCAGATGTGTTCACTGTCTGTAGGACGGTCATGTCGTACGCCACCGTTGTGCATGCAATCATGACAATGGAATGATTGTTGCTTCCCAGGGAATAGCCTATAAAACTCCAATTGCTCAGCAAGGATTCAAAGCCTTTTTTTTTTTTGCAGTAAACCCAAGCTGCTGGTTTGCAAGAGAGAGACGGCCCGCTGAGCAAAGATGAAATATACCAATGCTACTGGAGCCTCATCCCTTCCCTAATTTCTTGGGTGCTACAGTGGAGTAGATTGCAGCAAGGTTCTGTGAAGCATGAAGCCCTGTCGGAATACTGGGTCAGCTAACAATCTCCCACCACACAGATACAGTGTTAGTCTCATGTTGGCGCACACCATTGCTCAGCAAACATAGATGACATATAATTGAAATCACTGGCATTGTCATGACTCAAAACTGCTCCTGTAAAGACACCTCAGGTCGCGGTCTTGTAGGCTTTCGGCGAACGTTTAAAGTCAAATTTCCGATTTCGATCACTGTTTTAAACAGAAGCTCTTCTGTCTCCTCAATAGGTTGTCACGCGTGTCTTCTCATGGTTTAAACAGCTCATGAACCTTCTCTAAGCAGTGATGAATTGTGTTATCGTCTGATCATGTAAATGATCTCCTCCTTATGCAAATATGCATCCAGTTAATAGCTGCTGATTGCTATGCAATTACGGATGCAACATGATCGCAGTAAAATACTGTAGCATGCCATTTATTGTCTTCCATTACACACCACCTCTTTACAATCACATACAGGGGTGATGCAACATTAACATCACGGGCCATAATAAAAAAAAAAAATAATGACTAATACGATGTCCAAACATTTCGCCAGGCTCAGAAGGACAAAGCAATTTTCATCCGCGGTAAGTGTGTCCATGGATGCAAGCATGCATGCAGAGGATGAAGCAACATTTGGCTGCTCAATTAATTTTAAAGGTTTTTACACTATTAAGCACAATTTATCCAGAGGCTATTACATCCTTCTCTCCCTCTCTTTTTCTTGTCTCTTTTTCTCTTTGATGTTTTTGTTGCACTAGCAAAATTCCTCTATTTTAATCGAGTGTATTAATATGCTGGTGGAGAACGTCAGACTGTTTGTCTGCCCAGCACATTTGCAGCAGAAGAGCAAAGCTACAGTTCCTGTAAGTTTTACATTTTGGCTTGAAGCACAGCCACTGCTGGTGCTAACACTACAGCTCCTCGTCATCATAATGATCCGTATAATGAACGTAATAATAAACAAGGTTCAGTGATAAAACAGAACAACTGGGTGTAAATATTTTTCACGTGCAAAAAATAGAAGTGAAGATTTCCTTTAATTTTATGTCTAAACTGTCCCATCAGGTTTCAAATGAAGCTCTAGCGCAAGTTCAGTCAGGAAGACCTATGTTATCACAAGCCACATCTAACAATCACTCATCCCACATGAATCATGACATTCTTGTTGTCATTTTCGGGGCGTAACCCGAGATATCAGCTGGTCTCAGCAGCTGACCACAACCAGCCAATAGCGTAGTGACACACCTCTGTTGTTAGCCTATCATATCACTGCTTCCCCTTTTTAAATAAGTTCTCTCTCAGCTTCCAGTTCTCGCATGCTGCTGACGGGCACTCCCACCACCACCCCAGCTCCACCGGTCAAGTCAGAATCATCACCTCCAGTCCATCCTTCAGCCCAACAGACCAGAGGGATCATCAGCCACCACCACCACCAGTATCTGGACTCCAAGGGGGGTCTATCCTACCACTACTCAGGACAGACATCTACGACTCAAAAATTCCCCATGGAGTCCATGCGCCAAATACTCTCCCTACAAAGGGTTAATCATTGCATGTCTTGTCAGAATAAACATTCATGTTCAAGTCATACACTTGTCTCTCCTGATTGAACTAAATTTCAAATACAATTAACTGTGGTTATTCCTAAAACTCTAGTCAATAAAAGAAATATTAAGACATTTTAGGTAGTCAAAATTATAAAAGTTAAAACGCTGGACTGTGTGGACGTCCAACTTCAGTTCGGAGCAGAACAAAACAAGAAAATTTGCCAGCAAGCGATTAACACTAAAATAATAAATAATTCCAATTAATGTCAATCATGACGCTCATATTCCCGTTTTAAAGTCGCAAATATCCAATTTAACCAAACTTATCAGAGCTAGTTAAAATGACCGAAACCATCTTTGTGAAAAATGTATTTGACGTGTACTTTGAGCTTTTAGTTTGGGTCGTAGTATGTGAAGTACTGTATGTACAGCAGCCAGCCAACAGGGGGCAATCAAGATCGTTGGTTTTGGGGAGGTCTAATGGCGTCAATTCTTTATACAGTCTATGAGCATGCGTCAAACATGTCGGACCAGTAAGTCACATTTATTTCGGTTCTGTTCGGTCTGACAGACTTGGCAAAGGAATGACAATCACCAATAAGGCCTTAAGCTTTGGCCCAGAACTGCAAACACTTGGGTGCAACGGTACTAAGAAGGAAATTACAGCACGTTGTTAACCAGAGCTCTAAAATTACTGGCAAAGCACAGATGTGCCTTACACAGCTTGCAGTTGAGGAGTCAGACGGATTATTAGTGAGCCCACAAATGTGTCTTTGACTGCTTGAAGCTGACGCCATCAATAATGTAACAGCCACAAGGAAGTTTGGTTTAACTCCAAAAGCCACAAGTCTTGTGAATATTCAACAGTCTTCTTTGTGTTGATCAATAAATGCACTGGCAGCGTGGAGTGGAACATTGTTTGCCACTGTGATTAACCTTTTGTTTATTGAGCATTGTGTCTCTACCTCATCATACATTCTTTGTGCGGATATCTTTTGTATTTTTAACTTATGGAGGCAAATATCTCCAAAGATCAGCACATCAAAACAGAAACACTTACAAAATTGCTACCTACTATACTAGGGATCAACCGAGCCTTTAATTAAACAATTTAAGAGACCAAACACTGCGGATGAGTCTATTTAAAGATTTAGGTGCTGTGTCAACACCATTAGTAGTGTCTATCAAGTTAAATGCTTCAAACCGAAGAGTAGAGCTGAATGTGCAAGTGACACATTAAAACCACCCCGAAATAAAATCTAATCTGCTGCCAGCACACGCTGGCATGTCAAAATACGCTTTATATTATTTATCAGATTTAGTGCTTTCAGTCCTCATGTCTCATGGATGAGAGCGAAAACCAACAACTAAATTGTTTCATCAGTGGGCGTCACATTTCATCCACAGATTTCATTGTCAGAGGCAGCCTTGTCCTTTCAGGTTGTTTCCTCTTGCTATTTTTCCTATTCGGCTCTGCAGGGGAGCAAATGCTACTCTGATTCGTACCTGTCTTGAAGAGCGGTGACAGGCGCAGGATGATTGCGAAAGGGTGATTTGGTGCCACAGAGTCTTGTTTATTGGAGGCATTTCAGCCGAGTACGTCTTTAAAATCTTTGAAAAAATGAATTATTCGTTTCTGGTAAGCAGCAGTATTTTCACAGAGATACACAGAGAGCAAAAGAAACTAGTGCCGGCATGAGAAATGTCAAAAGAGTACAGATAATTAGTTTGTTTATACTGGGTGCAACGCTAGGAATTCAGTCCAATTCTGTTTTCTTGTAAGAAAATATTCTTATTTAGAGAGTTTAAATGTGAATTGAAGCCGTACTCTGTGTTGCTCATCGCTTTTTTTCATTTTCACTTAAGATGTCACCTTTAAAAAAACAGAACCTTATCCTGACGACAAAGAAACATAATGGGAATTTGCCCATGTCAAGTGGTGCTGCAATAAACGGAGAGATTAGAGGATAAATTGGGCTTTTTGATGTGATACAGCTCTTTGGCTTGTGAACAGTACGAGAAGCGGATGAGACTGGAATAGCGCTGACTTGCAGGATGAATAAGACAAACTGATGTTCCATATTGACCAGGTGCCATGGAAACCCACACCAACCGGTGTTTGACGTCGTGACTTCATCTCGGAGCAGCTCCTGTGTTATTTGCATACTCTAATTGAGCTATAGTCGGAGTAAGACGAGAGGAACTCGGTTGTAGTTCACCATTATATAACCCAGTCATTTCTCAAGAAATATGGCAAGACATTGCATCGGAACATATATCATGAGTTTTTATATTTACAGTTCTGTACAACGGGCTGTAAAATGACAAACCAGACGCTCATCCTGCCCCATGGCAAACAAACAACAGTATTGATTTTATCTAGCTGCAGAAAAAATAAGCGTAGAAATATGAATTTCCATCTTGGACTTAATCTGTTCACACTGCCTGGGGCTTGGTGTCCAACCTCGGGGGAGCCCCAGCAATCCCCCGACCGCCTCTGGAGACCAGCAGAGAGAAATGTGCAGCAGAATGGAAATCTCAACACTCTCAGCCCTCCCAGATTGCTATTGAAAGCATTTACAGTACACTGGGTAAGACACGCAACCAAGCATTGATAATGAGGGAGCGAGTGAGGAAGAGCAATATTTGCAGGCAAATACAAAGCAGGAGAGTCAACTCTTGTCGAGCTGTTAACGGTGGGTTTTGTACTCTGGCTCTTTAATGCTGAGTTAGTGAGCTCATGACTGACGGTCATGAGACAGGTGTGAGAGGTTTTCAGATGCAGCAGGACTGAATTTTTTATCTACTTTAAACATGCAATCATCTGCCACAGAGATGGACTGTCATGAACCTTGTGGCAAGCACAGAGAGAACTATTACCGGAGACACGTGTGACATGCCTTGTAGGGCTTTGCAGTATTTATAGATGAAAGAGAACAAAAAAAGAGCAATCAATGCGCAGATGAGACCAAATGCCAAACCACTCCGGTTTAGGCGTTTCACTGCACAACAGAGTAGGATGTGAGCATTGCAGAACAGGCAGGTGCAGAAGTATTTTAATCCCTCCCATCCCCTTCCCCTAAAACAACCAGCCACTTTTATCATTATGACTGCGGAGGAGGAACGTCACTCTTATCCTCATTTGGGAGAACCGGCAAATGAGCTGCCATGACCCCCGAGGAGTTACAGCCGTTTAGGGGGATCCATCAAAACAGTTTGCGGCCCCCCTTTTTTTTCCAGTGTGCCTGTACACAAGCACCATCACAAATCGTTTATTATCACCAGAGTGGTCGCTTTGAAACCACCACACCATGTGTGATACGAGCTGCTCATACTAGCCAGGGCGGCGCAAAAAAGAAGAGGAAGCAGGACCTCAGAGAGTACATTAACCTACACCGATCTGCCAAATACAGCAGCAATTTCACGCCCGAGCGGATAAAAACATGACCATTCATTTTTGCTTGTGACAGGGAAAAAAAGCTCACAGCTTAAATTCAACTGGCGTGTATGAGGCATATGTTCCCCATCATTCAGGCTGAGGCACAGTTATTTCATTATTAATGTCCAATTCAATTATTTCCTCAAATGTCATTCTTACAAAGGTATTGTGTGTTCAGATGCGATTTCACAGTTTAGGGTGATCACATTATATGATTTCCAGTATGACCAAACTCCAATTAAAAGCTTATCGTTTCCAACAACTCACACGTGAGACTCGGCCTTTCATCCGTGATTGCACAAGCAGTTTTAATGAAAACATGAATGAGTGCAGTTTTCTTCACCTGTCTCTTATATGTTGCTAGAGTTAGATGATAAATATTACAACACCAAATGGATAAATATTGTGGGGGGTTGGTGGTTATCAGGCTGCCAACGCTGGACGGCACTGCTGTACTCTACCTCTGCCTTAAGCGGTACAAGAAAATCATATTTCCCCACGATGAAAGGGCATGTGTCAAGTCACATTGGAATAATAATATTAGTGAGTGACAATGCCATTTCGTGGCACAGTGTTTACAGAGAAGCTCTGAACCCGTCTTCACACATTAATGCTCCGAGCTTTACGCAACCGTTTTAAACTACCTCCCTCCAGAAATTGCAGTAATTTGCATGTTTTGCCAATACAAATACAAAGAGTGTGTTTCATGTCATATTTTTGGAGCGGTAATCTGCGAGCAATAGACGCAGAAAGAAGAAGATATCATGCAGACTGCATTTGTTGTTTTCTCCTTTGCATTTTTGATGTGCGCAGCTTCTATCACGACCTCAGTGGGATGAACTTCAATTTGACAGTGCAGTAGAGGAGTTTTTAGATCTTCTGATGTGTGATTTCTAGTGAACAAGGGTGAACGCGTCGTACATGCTAGAAAAGACACCAATTAAGGAAAGCGCCACACTCCCACAGAAGTCACACCATTAGTTCCTCTAGACCCACTCCAACTCTGACAAAGGGCATGAATCAAACCAAACCCTTAGGTGAGGGCAGGAAATGAACGTGTGTGTGCATGTGTGTGTGTGTGTGTGCGTGTGTGTGTGTGTGTCCGTGCCGTGGAGCTTGAGACCACATAGCAAACAAGATAAGACAGTCAGCGAAGGAGAAGAGGGGACATTTTTCCTGGAATCTACAACAAGACGAAGCTCTTGAGACGGGCAAGGTGATATATTAAGGCATGAAGAGTGTTCACACTGAGCTCGATGTGACTGTTTTCTTCAATTATGTATTTTTCTTTTTCCTCTGAATTGGCTGTTTGGGCAGCCGACAACAATGACAATCAACTAGTTAGGTCTCATCTCCTCGTGCAGAAAGACGATGAGACCTAACAAACAAGATAAATGATCCACATCCTCCAGACGTTAACTGCATTCATCTCTGAGTTCATTATTTTTGAATGTAAAAATGAGAAAATGACCCGCTGTGTTATTGACCTGACTTATCCAGCAGAGGAGCGCCCACATCTCGCTGCACTGTTGGCTCCAAGGGAAATGTCCTTTACATATTCACAAGTCAATCTGCATATTAACAGATTATTTTTTACAATCATAAGCACACACACAGAGGATCCTAAAGAGCCCTGCATCGCCCGACGTTTCTGTCAAACAATCAGAGTTTAGTGACATTTGAATCGGGTCTTTTAACGTTGCAGTCGGGACACTTTCAATCCAATCTAATCAAACTCCGCGGTGCTGCCGAAGATGATCATCATCAGAGTTTGATGACGATCATCCATTTATTCATTAAATGCTTTGAGCATTTAATGAATTTTATTTCAAACTTTGTTCAGACTTTGTGTCTCACCTCGATGTAAAATACTTTGAGTGCAGTTTCATGAAAGTCGGCCGCATCAGTTTTAATGACTCAACAGCATTTCACAAAAGGGTTATTTGTGGTTTAAGTTCATGGAGAGATGACATACTTAACTGAGTTTGAAAGGATAAAAAGAGAAAAATAATGACATTTTCCTAAACCTCTCAAATGGAGGAGCTTTAGCAATTGCTAAGTTACGGTTGCTATGGTGCAGAATAATTAGAGGGTGAGGGTGTGACTCAGCACTATCAGTGTAGGAATGGGAGCCAGTGAATAAACATTAAGAGGATGTGAAAAAAAGCATTGTTTATGCAGCTGCTGCCGCCATCGAGTAAGCAGGCTATGCCAGCATCTCACTTCTATTCCCGTTCTTCAAGACTGTCCAAGGAAAGGGAAGCGAAGAAGCCCAGTTTTTTACGGTTGCCTATATAAATGCAGATGAGAAGTCCAGAGTCCTTAAATCGGTGCGAAAGCGAGTAAACCCTCAAGATATGATCCAAGGGTGCGCTGTGAGCGTGCAACGATCTCTTCACAGCGTTGGTATATTTAGCAGAGATTAAAGAACCATGTGATGCAACAGCAACGCAAATGGCTGAAAGATGCACTTTTCTGTCTTGAGATTCGGTAAGGTTAAGTCTGTAATTCATTACAAAGAGGACAAGTCAATTCTTTACAGCGGTTGTTAACATTGAAATATGATAGATTCAGCACTTCTCTCCTACCTTTCCAACTGCTTCTGCGCTCAGGATGAACATTACAGGCTGGTATTAAATGTCACCTATATGAGGCCAGACCTTAATTTCCTAAACTACATCTACTGTAATCTTCCCTTTTCATTCTCTAACATTACATTTCACTTAATGGTATGGGAGAATTTATGTCCCCAAGAATTCTCCACACTGCAGCGGTGCAATAACTATGCGGCGGGTGGAAAAGCAGCTCTAGGCATCCATCATTCGGAGCACTCCTAAGATCCAGTTTAAACATTAGTGGGTTTTGGACGCAAAGCTGCAATAAAAGCAACTTGACATTGTCATATGAATCCCTGTCTACAATAGTCTCTCTGTGAAAGCTCAGCACAACAAGGATAAATCTAAGCCCTTTAAAGGGTTTCATGGAAAAATTAGCTGGAGATGATATTTGGAAGTTCTGTTGCGTCCCTCTGAATCCTGTAACTACAGTAGGCTTTGAACGCCGAGACGCTTTTTAATCTGAAAATCCTCAGGGTCATCGGAGCACCGTGTTCTTCAGAGGAATGGCGATCCACTGGTGCATGATCAGATCAATAAGTGAGACGTGAACTCTAGGTTTCTGTGTTTCTTTGTATTCATCAAATTCTGCTTGCAGCAGTCAATGCGTCGCTGTCGGTCTGCAACTGGAATGCTACAAAAGAGTGAGACTCAGGCAGTTCTAGGTTACATCGGGTGATGAGATGGACTTCACAAAACTCCGAGCGGGACGAGAGAAAAGTGCCAGAGGCGGTGTGGTGCAAAGTCTTGGATTACACCATGGTGGAGAAGCTAATTGGTCAGTGGTGTGTTTTTAAGTCTAGTCTGCTCATGATTTAACCCTTTCATTAATTGGAGCTCGCTCGTGCTCCCCTGCTGTGGCAAGAAACTTTAAATGAAAGTGTGTATAGAAATGATCCAGTTACCAACAATTGACTTCATGTATGAAACGCTTGTGTAGTGCAGCGCGACACAAACTGAACCACGAGCCTGTAAGATTAAATCGTGACTGACTGGACTGTCAACTGGTCATGGAGATCTACAGGTTTGGATTTTATACCAGTTGAGTATAGTGACACATTTCAACCCGGAGCCCAGGTCCAATAATTGACTCTTTCAAGGGAATGGTTGTCATGCCAACCAACAGAAGTGAAAGGAACTGTGTCATCTTTTCAGGCAGACACTGATCGAAGGATAAATGAATAGCTGTGGTATGTAGTGCATTACTGTTTCAAAGCCAAGGGACCGTTTTTAATATCAGAACAATGAGTGTCTGGCTGTTTATAAATGGATACTGCCTTTCACGATGTACGCACACCATGATGGGAAGGATAAATGGGTCTCTGACGTGAGTTATTACAGGTCAATTAACCAGGGCTTTTCACAGTCATGGGCACTGGGCTTCAGCACGTCAGTTATGATGTTGCAGAGGCGCAGCTGTTAGGATGAACAGTGTCGTTCAGGTGGCCGCTAGCTGGCCAAGGCTGGCTGCAACGGAACATTTTAAAAGCCATATACTGCACGAAAAGGTCATTTAAAATAGATATGATAAGATGGCATGGAATAAATGCATTCAGAGTCAACCATTATTTATCATAAAGGTGTAACTTTATATTTAAAATACAGTGCAAATACATGTAAGCGGTTACTTCCTGTGTTTAATTTGAATAGGTGCTTGTGTCCTTATCACATATTCATGGGGCCACTCAGCATGCAATAAAGTATTTACATTATGGTAAAGCATTCTACATACTGGAGCACTCCAAGTTAGTTGCACTGCCCGGGGGCAAAGAGCAGAAGCAGGAGGCCTCTGCAGATACCACAGACTCACTGATTACCAAACTCTGAAAATCACTGCTGCCGCTTAAAACCGTGTACTCACTTCATTTTTCCTGCACAACTACTTTGCACTTTGTCTGTCAGGGCAAAATCTATAGGGCAACAAAAATTACCCGCACGCAGATGTTTGAGTGTTTCTCCGAAGCGTTTAAGGTTTGATGTATGCTATTATAAAAGCAGTGTGACGGCAGCTGCATTGTCAGCACTCTGCAGCTCTGCCGGCTGACAGGGGGGCGGGGGCTGTTTGACGACCGGCTGACTGAGGATATGACAAGATGAGGAATATTAAATTACACACTTCCACCAATAATTACATTTTAAATTAAGCATCCGTCGATAAGGGATATTGCTTCATTTTTTAATGAATCTCTACGGAAACGTCTTTAATTTGGTTCTTTGGGTTTATTTTTGGAGAAACAACAACAATCAATTAGCGGGGCTTGTGTGCTGATAGCCAGCCTAGCATGTATTTGCTGATCCTCTTGCCTGACAGACAGACATGATATTACCATTTGTATAATATGAAGCTCTAAAGTATATCCTACTGGCTGCTTTGAAATTGGGAATGTGTCTGCAGCACCAGTGTGATGTATGTTTAATGAGGCTGAATCATGTTATAATATATGACTTCATCCTAAGCCTATTTCTGTGAGACGGAATCAATCTGCAGGAAAAAACAGGGTGTGTGTGTGTGTGTATGTGTGTGTAAGGCCATGACAAGTTCGCTCAACCCTCCGACGAATTCATTGTACTCCCTCCCTCTACTTTTATATCGAACCGACATCCATATAACAGGAAGGAAGGTGCCTCGGAGGAACGCCGAGCAATCAGGGCAAGAAAGCAGACGCTTATGAGGCGCTGTTGTTGTGTTCTGCACCTTTTTTCATCAGATACACAGACGGACAGTCACCCCGCTTATTCAGCCTGCAGACAGGAACTATTGAAGCAGAGAAGAAGACCTACAATTCGAAATTCAACGTTAGGAGTGACAAACATATTCCCTGTCTGGTAGATAGAACCTTGCATGAGGACTGGAATCCGATGTGGAGAAGAGTACCAGGTCACACTGTGAGGCTGAGTAGAGTTTCTGGTACCATCACCACAGAGAAATAATTTAACATCATTTTTAATTAAGTCAGCCTTACATAGCATGAAAAGTTGATTTCCTCTATGTATTTTCAGCTCAGTTGACTTCAGCACTTCCTATGCTTGTGTCCATGCCCGTTCAGGCTAAACCCACGCTCACTGGTGCCGGTGCCCGTGCCAGTACCGGCCTGCGTTCATTACAGCAGATGTGACAGCAGTTATATGGGAACTGACAGCAGAATAAGAATAGCACCGGCCTCTGTCATGCATTAGTCAAAATGACATCCCAAGTAGAGCCTACAAAAGTAAAAAATAAGTTGCTTCATAAATGTTTCTAGGGATTTATTTCTTTTCCTGGCTCAAAAGTAGGAACAAACAACAACAAAAGAAACGCTAAACATCAACAGAGGACAAAGTCCTAGTGGCTGTCTGCACTTCTGCGGATGCTTCCACATGACGAGCAAATGGAAATAGCTTGTCCAATTCGAGATGTCGCAGCAAGACACGTTGATGAAAATTAGTTGTGGACAGGGATTATGTGAAGTCAGTGTTCCGCCACCACAAAGACTTCATGCTCACTTCTCCGATTTTCATGAGACTCTTTGGAAGTGTTAGCATTTAGCTCATCAAATATTGAAATATACATAAAGTGTTAACTTCCCCCTGAGGGGCTGCATTAGCCACTCGCATTTGCGTGGAGATAGTTTTCGTCCGAGACAGCAAAATAGCTGCGTAGAGAAAGCTCCCCTTTGGTTGGAGAGATACTGGAGAAACAATTCCACGAGCGCAGAGGGAACAGAGGGAACAGAGGGAAAGGTTTCACAGCGGATAAAGAGGAGAGCTGGGGAGGG
>CAAKHC010002588.1:15781-35437 GCA_901007825.1 Macroramphosus scolopax
ACCTGCTGCCGGGTCCCGACAGAGGCTCGACTCAGGGGGGGCGAAGATGGAGGAAGACCAGGAGGAGCAAAACAAGATCATATTCAGCAGAAGTACTGAAGATACACCAATTCACTCTCTTCGTCTATGATCTGAATACATAACGGCGGGGGGGGGGGGGGGGGGGCCCCCCCCCCCCCCCCCCCCCCCCCCCCCCCCCCCCCTTCTCCTGTGTGCACACATTTTCAACCACAACCTCTCACACATCTGCTTCTCTGAAACGAAAATGATGAGTGCAAAGGATGAAAAGCAAAGCGAAGTGAGTGAAACGATGAGACATAGTGGCAGGATAATGGACGATTTAAAGTGGCAGTACGAATTCATCTGACATCAGCCTTCTATGCAAAAGTGTATATTCAAAGACATAAAACTTAAGAAGTATGGAGACTGGTGAAAATACATTGAAGCCGTATAATGGGCTTCACTTGAAGTTCATATTTATTTTTAAAAAATATGGTCATAAAGTAATACCCATGCAGTAATTATGGCCTGATAAAATGCAAAACGAAAAAGCTTTTGCTTCTGTTTCTGTCCTCTTGGTACACCGGGCATGTCACTCAGGGGTTGTGGGTTCCAGTCCTGACCCCTCCCTTTGAAGAGAAAGCAGCTTTTCTACATGACTACATTTCAATTTATTCTTTATGACTGTTGTATGCACATCTATTAAGTTGGTTTTGTTTATTTGTTAAGTTTTCTTGGATTGGAACCAACCAGGAATCCAGTTAAAGTAATAATAGTCATAACTTTATTAATCTAGCCCTTTAACAAACTGACTTACAAAGTTCTACATAGACTCAAAATCAGCAGCTTTGTACAAGTGTGTTTTGAGGAGCTATTTCAACTCAGGCACCTGATCACTATGGTCAGGACATTCCACAGTCTGGGGGCGCGAACAGCAAATAAACAGTTACCTTTGGTTTTCAGCCTACCCTGATAGATAACAGAGGTTGGTCTTAGGATCTTAGCCAGGACGTCTGGTTGTCCTGGGAGAGAAGTTAAGGAACAGCCAAACCGCACAGGGCCTTAAAACTGATTTATGGTTCATCTAGCCTATGTCAGGAAGCCAGAATAGGTGTAATATGTTCTTATTCTTTGGATAAAGTTAAGACTCCCTCTGCAGTACTTTGCACAAGTGGAAGGAAAAAAGAAATTTTTGGAAGACAGTTGTGTACAGGGAGATGCAAAAGGCCGCACATGATGACAAAAATGTGTGAACAACCTTCCCAAGATCAGTAAATGATGAAGGATGTGATTTTGGCGATATTATGTAGCTGATTGGAAAACCTTTGTGGAGGTAAAGTTTTAAAAAGTGGAAATCTAAGGTTGTCCTTAGATTTTGCGTCGTTCAGCAGGAGAAAGCTGTCAGACATCCAAATATCAATGTCTGCTGAACGATAATGTAGGCTTTGTAGGCTGGTTTCGTCATCGGATTTCGTCAGGAGATAGATTTGCATGTCATTGGTGTGGAAATGGAACTAAATTTGACGGTTTCATATGATGTCGCCCAGAGGGGTAAATGGAGAAAAGAACGGGACCTAAAATTGAGCCCTGGGGGATGCCATAATGAAAAGGCTAATAGATAATGAAACGGAATCACTTATCCTGAGACGAGTCTTTCAGTTTTACAAAGGAGGTGAACCAACGAAGGGCAACACCGGAGATTCCTTCAGACTAAGAGGACGGTGTTATTAATGGTTTCAAAGGCCGAGCTCAAGTCCAGGAGGACCAGAATTGAACAGATACCTGGATGAGCAGCTAACAGGAGATAATTTCTCACAAAACCAGTGGAATTATACGTCTGTGGGGGCCACAATTCATTCCCAGCAACCATTATTAACAAGATAAGAGGATGTTTTTTAATTTTTACTAGGTTAATGTATGTAGGCTATGTAATTTTCCGTCTTCTGTTTAAGCCTTGTGTATTTATAGACAAACAGCAAGAAGGAAATATATGTGACTGTCGCTTAGCTGAAAAATGGACGGTGCTGTTTATAGTGTGTCGTCACTTCATCCAGGTTACAGGCCTGGTTTGGGATATTTCAGGCAATTGAAACTTTTTTCAATTGCCTGTTTCTTTTTCTCTCTCACTTAGATGATCATACTGTGGCCTTCCACTTTGTAGTCAGGGTGGAGTGTATGCCATCCACCTTCCCTGCCACCTGCTCTACTCGTACTTTCATGCTATTTATAGACGTCATCTGATTAACAAACGTATTTTGTCTCCTGGGTTGAATGACATGACTGTCATTTACATTTTTAATACGGGCGCTTGCAATTATCAACCTCTCTGTCTGATGAGGACGTTCGTTATGGTGGCATCATGTTTGGGCCTTGTGCCAGGCAACGGCAGAAAGTCCTGCTGAAGTGTCCTTGAGCACAACATGTTCAGATTCTACCTGGAAATTCACTGTAAATCCTTGCGGATAAGTGTGTCAGCTGAATGGCTTAAAAGTTCAAAAGAAAAACTGACAAAGTGAAGTCAGATTTAGTGTTTAATCTGCATCACAGTTAAATATTGTGGCTGAAGCAAAACTATGACATATTAAGAGGCTGACTTTAAAGTACCTTCAAACGTTATAAAAAGGGAAAAAAAAAGACTTTGTAGTCACAGCTCACCTAAAATAGAATCTATATTCTGTGGTTGTTTGTAAGATAACAGAGTTTATAGTGTTTTCCCTGTACAATTAACAGGTTTATCTTTCATACAGCGATCCAAAAGTATACAAGCTTATTCATTTGTGTTGTCTGGATGTTTCTACAAACAATAATCCACAAACATCCTATAATTTGTCCCCACAGGGCCTGGTGTTGGTAGACCTTTGGGTATGTGCTTGCTTTCTTTCTCTAGTTCTGTAAAGTTCAATGCAGCTTCATCTGACAAGTCGGTGAGCAGACGACGGTAATGAGTTTTTATTTTATGTTCAGTATTTCATTAAAGGCGGTTTTCTGCTCAAAACCCTTTTAGTGCTGCTTTAAGACAAGCTTCTAAATTTAGTTTGGAAACATCCATGATTTTTAATAATTTATTCCCAAACTGGCCTGTAAGATCAACTCTCACATCCTTTAAAAGCTTTGTTGTACCACAGATCTCCCAGTTTGTCATAATATGACTCCCTGAATATCTCCGATTCTATTTGTGCCTCTTTCTATTTACTTAAATGCATTTAAGACGTGCAGGCCAGGGTCCCTCCCAAAACCCACCCACATTTGCAAAACCCTCTGCACCCCCAACACTCTCACACACACACACACATGGCACAGCAAAAACCTGGCCCTGCCCTTGTCTGCTTCACCACACACTGGCTCCATTCTTCCAGGCCATGAATTGACGGGGGCTGGTGTGCCTGTGTATGCATTTATGTGTATGTTTAGGGGTATATCGGTGCATACATTGCATAGGGTGAGCTGCATCAACGGCGACAGTTACAGCTACAACTCCAAAGTTTTGAGAGTACTGTTGGTGTGTATGTGTGTGTGAATCAAGCCTGTAGATGGGTTTAATACATGTGGGAACCAATGTGCACATGAGTGTTTTACATGTGAGAGAGGATGTCAGAATGTGTGCTCGAGTATACAGGTACATGACCTTATACAACCCTCCTAGCACCATCGCCCTTCCCACTCAAACCGTCCCTCCACCCTGTACCCCCATGCACTCCGCCAACATCTTCACCCACTCATTCTGAGGCCAGCACACAATGTTCTCACCAAGGCTGGCCTGTCATCTCCAACCACAAGATGTCAGATGGATGTGATTGGTCAGGGTCGGTCTCAAATTATGTTTTAATTATGGTTGAGTGATGGCAATGCTTGTTGCTGCAATGTTTTATTATATTTTGTACTTGCCGCCCACAGTTATGGTTTTCATTCATTGATTCTCAATGCACAAAACAGACACTGTTTTTGCACTTCTTGTCTCATTTGGAAAATGAAGTGAGAACTGTTGATAAAGTCTTTGATCATTGAATGGCAGAACTACTGAAGTGGGTTATCGACGAAACTGAAATGCAAAAGACGGCATAGCAAGGCTTGATAAAGAGGCCGTGAACCTACCTTGCTTTCCACTTCTTGCACCCAAATCAAAGAGACAGAAACATAACAGCAGCTTACCTTTGTGTCAGCCTAAGGCACAGAGCGCTTTCTCCCTCCCAGCATTTTCGCTTTGTAGCCCTTGCCAAACACTGCCACCCCAAATCTCCTACTAACCTGCCTCCTTATGGCAGCAATGCTCAGAAGGCGACCACAGTGGCATGGCGGAGTCACACCATCTGCTTCAGCGGGACATGTGGTGGAGTAGAGGGACAGGCTTCCCCCCTGCCTCACCCTATCCATCTCCCTCCCTCAACCAAATCCTTCGTCTTCGCCTCCCCACCACCAATGCGCTCACCCCAAACCCAACCCCCCAAAAAATCCTCCTGATAATTTTCAAGGGATGAAGAGTCCCTCTGTACTTGGATTTATTAACTCCTGTGGTAGCCATGGCAACCATGGGCAACTTTGGATTTGAGGAGGAGAATAAGGAGAGCGAGGAGGGTGTTTGAGTAGGGAGGGTGGTAGTAAGATGTGTGTGTGGGGGTATCTTGCAGAAAGAGAAGAGGCATTGTTGTATTGGTATTCAGGGTGTCAGCAAACGAGAGTAATTGCTGGGTCTTTGTATAAAGGAAGAGGTAAAAGCTTGTCTGAGGGTACAACCTCCCAGCACATGGTTGGACAGAATAAACACTCTACTGGTAGTAGAGCACTTTTTGCTTTACCAAAGAAAGATCTGCTACAACTTATACAAAATGCGTTGAGCATTGAACTCTTTAAAAGTGAACTTAAGAACCTCTTTACCGTGGCTTTTATTGTGCTTAAATCTGAATTTATCTTTGTTTTAGGGCCCATTCAATCCTAAAGTTCCAATGTCTTAATCAGGTTCTATATGTTCATGCTGGTACTGATCTGGATATCAGTGGTCTTTACAGGTTTGCGCTTATAATTGTCTGGTAAGTCGGCGGCTATTCATTCCGAGGAATACACTCTGCAGTCAGACAATCTTATCACAGAAGACGGACGGTTGTGATGAGAGCCAATCACGACTTGTTCCCGGTTTAACCCGCGGTTCAGTTTGTAACGTGCAAAGACAATGTAAGTTCACCAGTCACGAAAACAGGAGAGAAAACCTTTTGTAACCGATTATATGATGAATAGAATGGTGCACTTGCTATTAGTTCGGATGATGTTTACACCTGAATTGAACTGGTCCAGAGTTCATCCGTGACCAACGATTCCCGGCGGACAACAGAGCAGTTGTTTGGGTCACACCAAATTTTAGTTTCCTGCGTTCAAACCAACCCAACGAACTGCACCAAGCGGGCAGTACATACATTTTACAATCAAAATGTGCTAACACGTCTGTATCATATACCGCATGTGAATCCTAGAAACATAATGTATGTGATCTGTTTACTCGCTCCCTGAACGTGAATCTGCAGTTCACTCCAGGATGTATATATCTGCTTTCAGCTTCTTATCAGGCCTTCACAGTGTTCCCTGTAAAGCACAGAGTCTATGGCGTATTTTCTGTTAAACGAAGAGAGAGAGACACAGAGTAAGAGAGACAGAGAGAGAGAGAGAGAGAGAGAGAGAGAGAGAGAGAGAGAGAGAGAGAGAGAGAGAGAGGGAGAGAGAGGGGGGATGAAAAAAAAACCCTGACACCTCAGACTCCACTTCACAGCCAGTGAAGGAAGAAAGTGAGCGAGCTGCTAAGCCTTCTCTCCCAGCAGCCGCCTGCAAGGTGGAGATATTACCGTCCACATTCGTACAAATGCGAGGATACCCACTATGGTGTGTGTGTGCGTGCGTGTGTGTGTGTGTGTGTGTGTGGGGGGGGGGGGCTGTTAAGGCCTTAAACTGTCACTGAGATTTCAACGTATAGCAAATGTCTATTTATGTTTGATTTAGCTAAGTTACATTTTTCTACTTAAAGTCTAAAACAAATGTGCCTCCAGCATTGAGTCAAAGCAAATCTGAAAAGGTGTCCCGTGTCCTAAACTTTGGGAAGAATGTCCATTTCAGTGCGGTTGCGGTTGCACTACATGCACCTCCAGGAGACTTGGACTCTTGCTGGGAACAATGGACGGATGTTGGGTTTTATTTATCCCAAATGGTCAATTTAGAGAGCCCATAAACAATTTTGTGATGCTCATACTTCTAAATGCACAGCAGGATTATTTCTGAGTGTAAACTCTGAGAGGATTCATGATTGAGCTGCTAGGGGGAACAAAACAAACACACTGCAAGAGACAGGGGCCCTATTGGGTGTAATACTGTGTACTTAGAGAGCAGCAAGGCAATAATAGCATAATCAAACATGACATGATCGTATTGCCCTCCAAATGTCAACTGTTCATAGCAAATACTCAAGACCACTGACTCAGAGAGAAGCCAAGTAAAAGAAAAAAATAAAGTCTCTAGGCTGCAAAAGCTTGTAAAATAAATACTCAAACTGAAAACAGCTGCAGTCAGCATATGAACCAACGCAAAATGCATAACAAGGAGGAAGTCTAAGTGACTTGTCCAAACCCTAGTCTCATGTCTTATGCACTTTCATGTTGCATTATATTTAATTATAGATCATACCAGGGCAGCCCTTAACAGGGCCTGCTTGCCTCATAGGTACAAACAGTTGAATAATTCAGCAGCGGGCATGTAGGATGCTGCAGGAGAATAAGCTGACTGTTATTCAAGTCTCTGCTCCATCTTGCTGCAGGACAAAATGGAGATTCAGTGAGGTTAAATGGTAGATTTTTACAATTTGCCCCACACATAAACCAGCCAAGACATCTTACAGGTATCCAATGGTAAAATACCAATATTATGTTTTACGGGAGGCAGACAGCAGCTGGCTGTTGCTGTTTAATTTGAATGCCAACACAAGCCATTTATCCTAAATCAAGTCGAACACAGAATAAGCCAAAGTGCATTCCACCTCATCCATGTTTTTACACGCCACAGTTTATTAAGTTAACAGCTGACTCACTTTCAACCGACACATTACTGTTATGTTTCGTTTATCTGTGTGCCCACTCCGTTTCTACACGTTTGCCATTATGAGAAAACAAATTGCAAGTGGGGCTATAAATAAAGAATAGACCTTACAGTTGTTACAAGGAGAGGGAGGGAACACGTTTTTTTTGTGCATTTCTGTTTATAGAAGAAATGAATGGACTCTATAAGGAGTGGTAAATCAGGTGGCACACAGAATTCATGCTTGTAGAACAAAACTATTAGAGACTCGCTAACAGCAATTTCATGAACAAAGGAACCCGATAAATACAAACTATAAAGAAAAATGATCTTATTAAAATAGTATATCATAGTAAAACTGCACATGAGGTCTATTACATTCCGTATGTAGCAGTGCGAGGAAGCAGTTTCATCCTTTTAGCTCATGCTAAGGAAGTTAGCATTTCCTTCCTTCTTACAAAAGACGGGCACCCCGACTATATCGCTATTTGTTGCCCACCATTGGTTTGCCGTGTCATATATGAAGCGCTATCTTGTTTGAGACAGATTACAACTTTAAGACAATTAGCACTATTATCTCGAGAAACCTCATTAGATATGATTTCTGTCCCCAATCTTGAAGCCTGAGTTGTACACCTAATACCAAGAATGTTCTTGGCCTTAAGGAGTTGGAGTTAGCATGTTGCTCCTGCATGCATTTCACACTGGAGCACAGGCTTCCTCCCTCACAACAAAAAAAGTATTTTTTTCTGTGTCAGTGCTGTAACTGGGAACGGACTAGCAACCTGTCCAAGGTGTTCCCTTCTTCTCATTGAATGTCAGCTGGAATTAGCCTGAGCCCCCTGTGACCTTCTAAAAGAATACGCGGTGTAGCTAAAGTATGGATGTTTAGAATGTACAGTCGTGTGCCGATACATATCGATGTCGTAGGTCAGCGGGATGCACAGATATGAGTTATTTCGTAACAGATAACCACCAACATTAAGTCCTTCAAATAATATTATATGTGCTATTGTTCAATACCCTGGCTTCAAAGGCTTGCCCATGGCAACCTTTCATCATGACTAGATGGTATCAATAAACTGGATATATTGTTTGAACTTGTAAGTCGACACATAGTAACAATAAAGAAACATATATAAGGACTGAAGTGCCATTTTTCTTCTTCAACACATGGCTGTCAGCAACAGCGGGAATACTTTTGTCGTTATTTTACAGAAGGCACTATTTGGAAAGATAGGCCACAGACACAATATAAGAATAAAGAGGAGGCTTGTAGTAGCATCTTAATGTTTCCAGCTGCTGTCTCTGCTGACTTTGTTCAAAGACGGCTTTGGATGCACAGCAGGCGTCAGGAGTGGTGGGAGTGTGTTCAGTGGTTTCTGCTGAAACTTTGGGATGAAAAGGAAAACTTTGGATATTTGTGCCACTATCTTTTCCAACAAGGTATGTTACTGATTTCTGCCAGCCAATGAAAGCAAAGAAACATATAGCCTTTAGAGACATGAGGGTGTTTTACATCCAGATCAGACACGGGCAGTTTGGCTGCTTTACAGGGTGGTAAATATAGCCAAAATTTCAAAGTTTAGTTTGGATAATGCGTCTTTGGAAATTTTTGCTCCTTGTTAAAATCCAATTTAAGACATACTGTATAATTAAGATATAAAAAAAATATCAAAAAAAGGAGAGAATGAAAGGGTTTGTCATGTGCGTGAGAAAATGGAGATGGCTGATGGGACAGATAGACGAGAAAGATGGAGAGTTGGAGTGACAAGATAGAGAAAGAGAGGGAGAGCAAGAGACCCAGGGAGAGAGGAGTGGATGCAATGAACAGGAAGCATCCGGAATGAATTCCCAGAGATGGCCATGCATGGCTGAGCTGAACTGGCCTGGATCTGGAGGTGGAGGCTGGGTTGGGGGTTGAGAGGCTCCTGCACGTCCAGCTGGGCAGAAAGAGAGATACAGAAAGATGACAGAGAGAAAGAGAGAGAGAGAGGCCCCCCGGGCGCTGACAGGTGTAGCCCCCCACGCCAGCTGAGGCCTCACAGCTGACCTGGATCTTGGGATATTTCTCTCCGTGTCCATGTTTCTCTCTCTGTCTCTCTCTCTCTCTCCCTGCCATAACACATGCTTTAACTCTGAGGGGTTACACACACGATAAGCTACGGTATGTTACACATGTTTGATATATTTCATTTAATATGGCTGCTCTCCTGTTCTGGCTTCAGCACAGCCACAGTTCATCACACCCTTCGAGACGCAATAATTCTGCACCTTAACTGCACCTAATTAATTCTGATATGCAAAAGAAACACAGTAAGTACAAACCAGGCATGCAGTTTCCAGTGAATAAAACTTATATATAAAAAAAAAAAACTTTGACTTGGACAGAAGAGAGATTTCAGTGATGAAAGTAGCTGTCTGAGAAAAGTGAGAGCATTTCTGCATCGTCTTACAAAAGCTTCAACAGGAAATATGGAATGACATGATGGACGTTTATAACCGGATGCAGACGTAGTAATTAGCAATTAGACCTTCAGACCAACATGACAACTCATGTTGAATCACCGAATGCAATCAGTATGAAGGAATTATCCCTGATGTATTTGCTGCTGAGATATAAACCTTGTAGAGTTTAACGTGTTGATGGTATAGCTGTTGGTGGTGTTTCTCTAACTGATATCCATATGTCCCATGAACTCATTTGCTTCTTACATAAAAAGAAAAAGGCGGATAAACATGATGTAAGTAACTCTTTAAGTCACTCCTAAACACAAAGGAAGGAATACACTTCTATTGTGAATAGAGATGTAGCCTGTTTTGTAAATTATCCAATACTGGAAACACAAAATATAAAATAAAACGTGCAATTATTTATGGTTTGGTGTTTTATGTACATCTAAAAATCAGTGTGGTAATTATTAGCTGATATGAAAAAGATACTTCTCAGCTCCCGTCAAACAACACCAGTATTGTTATTAAGACTGTGATATTATATAAAGCATAAGAACACCTGATCCTCTAAAGATAAATAATTACCCCTTCCCTCTGCAAAAACCCTTCTACCAATTAGTGTCATCCAGACCTCGTTGTCATGCGATGTTATTTGAAACATCCACATGATTTAAAAAGAACTGAATTCATTTAATTTGCCCCGCTCGCCCTAATTATGTGAGGCGACTCTAAACATGATGAGTAAATGAGTATTCCGATATGACAAGTTAAAATGATAAGGTCAGTGCGTCGGAACAAAAAGGGAACATTTTCTGTCATTTGAAAAAAGTACAAGATTACACTCGTGTTGACTAAACAATGAATCAGAGCGAGAGAACAAGACAGGTTGATTTGCTGTGAGCAGCACGGCAATTAATCTTACGTCCCAAATGAGGGGACGGAAAAAATACAAAGAGTACCATTGTGTAAGTGGCATTGTCGGATGTAGCGAATATAATGTAAATGCTTTGACTTTCTCTGCCTGACATCATAGTTTGTTGTCTTTTTTAAATTGTGTTATTTAATTTGATTCCTGTGCAGCTCATACCAAACCTGAAATAAGTCTTTAAGATAATGTCACTAAATCTAAGATATGTTTTCATCTAAGTGGTAGTTTTGGAGATGTCAGCGTTCAGATATATTTAGTCGCTCACATAGACATTTGTGAGTTTTATTTGTCTTGTGTTTAAATGATGTTTCCTGTGAAGGTATTCCTCCTGGTGAAACGTATCTGCACACACTTGTGTGAACACTCTGCATGAATCTGTTAACCTTCAATACTTGAGGGACAGACATTTTTGTCTTAGCTATGATATTTGACTATTTGGACAAACATGCAAGTGTGTGCATCCATGCATGCTCCCACCTTGGCCACACACACACATCCCCTAAACCAAACCTCTCTTTTTTCAACACACACCCATTCATCCAACCACACATACACTTACACTCATGTGGATATTATCAGCGGTGCTCAGCTGAGGCTCCAGGCCTGTCCGGTCCCCACGGCGTAGTGGTGACCAGGGGAGGAAGGGCTTATCTCGGCCTCAGGCCCCTCCCTCGGCCCCTTGCCTTGGCTCCAGAAGCTGGGAGGCAGATGCCATGCAGGCCCCCAGTGTGGCCCTGTTACTGTGTCCAAAGCGTATAGCATTTAATGCTTAAGGGATCGTCTTTTGAACCAGACAGTCCATCCTGTCTGTGTGTTTGTGTGTAAATGTGCAGCAGATGGAGGTAAAGGCTTTTAGTATGACCATTTCCCTCTGGCCCACCTGGACCAGATCAGAGCATTTGGTACTCCAAAAACACATGCGCACACACATTCGCGGACACTATTTCCTGCATCATGATCCATGGGAATGAAAAAATAACCAGGTTAATCCACGGATACTTGCTCCTTTAAATAAGGACATGACCTGTAGGATGTGACGTTATCCATGTGATGATGAAGATGAGAGTGATGATGACAATAGAAGAGAATAATAGCTATTCGCTCATGCTTTCCTGAGGGAAACAACAACATCACTACATTTACAGCGTGTTTCTACAGTTTTACTGTCTCTCCATTCATAACTCACTATTTCCGCCTTGACATGGAGAACCTTTCCTTGGGACGATGAAGCCGAGAACAGGTGTTTCTGGAATGCGCTGCTGAAAATTTCCAGATGAGTTTTTTTACAGAGACGAGGTTAACAGCTTTGAAAGGTTCCTTTTATCTCAGAGAATTATGCTAAATGTTCATGAAACACAAGTCTAAATACGGGGCTCGAACATGCTGCAGATTAGCGAGCACATAGTGATGGGTCTATAAGACTCCAGCACAGAGCTGTCTTCCCTTTTTTTTTTTTTTTTTGACTGGCACAGCTTTGAACCCCGCAGCTCAAATTCACTCCACAGCGGGTAAATATCTGCTGGGATGTATGTGTCTACCTTTTAGCCTGTATGCGTATCTTCCCATAAGAACCATGGGTGAATACTGGTACAGTGCTTGGAGGAAATCTGTGTTCGAATGTCTGGTTGAAACTGCTGACGTCTCAGGCAAACATGGCACTGCGGTGGAAAAGAATGACGCCATTGGAGTTTATTTTCGAGCTAGCACCATCCTCTTTTCTGTTTGAAGGTATCAGACTGACGATTCAGCTAAGTATATCATACAGGTTTGCAGCCTACCGAAACACTGCATGGTTACAGGCGCTCAAGTCCTGTTTCAGCGAAGACACCCATGCTTCCATATTGGAGTCTTGCCTTTGAAGTGCAACCACTCTTGCGCATGTCTACCACTCACACTCGCACAGGCACAATACATTTGCTGAGATAAAGTGACTGCAGTGTGTGACCCATTTTGCAGAGGCAGGGTTTTGCTTTCATAACGATGGGGTGTGAGTGAGCGCATGTGTGTACGAACGCATAGCCAGTATCTTACAACAGGATGATGCAGCGCGACAGGCTTTTAAATGTTGAAAAGGAAGTGCTGGGCTGGTTTCTGGTAAAACTGCTACTGTTACACGTCCAGTCATAATGCCGTTAGCCATACTCCCTGCAAGGCGACAGGGAAGTCGGTACTGAAAGTGCTCAAAAAGTGGCAAGAAAAGCGGAAGCATTATTCAGACTCAAGAAAATAAAAACAAAATCAGCAAAAGTGCGAGGGGTGCAGTGAAATACATTTCATGTTCTTTCCGTGTGAGGACAAGCCTTGAAACCCTTGAACATGCTCCTCAAGCAGTTAATAATTATTGTTTCACGGTATTAGTGGAGCGAGGCAAAGATAATATTTTGTGGGGAGATAACGCGTTGCCTTATTCCTGTCACCTCCCGTTAATGCACGAGACAAATTGAATGGGCGCATTGCCTTGGAGCCATCCAAATGAGGGTGTCTGCCGTGAAGTGAAGTGAAGTAGGAGGAAGAGGAGAAGGGGAGGGGGGGCAAGTGCCACAAAAATCAGGGAGCGGCTGCTCGACCCTCGCAGCGCATCACGGCAGCAGTCATGTGAATGTGAAAACAAGAGAAAGCTTTGCGGAATATTGATTTAATGCCGCAGCCTGAGCAGGGAAAGATGCGCGCTCCAGATTACATGCGCTCTATTTCCCACCCATACAGAACCTTGAGTTCCTCTGCCTCCACACTCTGGAGAACCAGAGAGACACAGAGAGGGGATGTTCTTTTATGTGCTATGGCCATCTGTGAAGTCCAACTGTGTAGAAAATCAATGGAGAAATAGACCAGCATAAATATGTAAAATCATGCTCCCTTTGTTTCTATACATGTAAAAAGGAGTATCAAAGGATCCCGTGGCTGTAACCTCCCATCGCGACACCTATAGGTTGTATCCTTTCCTTTCAATTAGCTCCCTGCCTCCTAAATAATGAATTGGCTTCAGACTCTGTTAGCATCAAAAATTGATTGTAAAGGCTGGTCGTGGTCTTTCCGAACTATGGTCGGGGCAAGGACAAGATAAAACAGCAACCGTGGAAATACAAACGTGCATTCTCTCTTTGTGTCAGTTGTTATGAGCGCGTTGTTAAATTGTTATAACTACATCGCCAGATTTATGATTGCAATTTTCTTATTAATCCAAATTCTGTTCAAGCAACATCAGATTACTGAGCAGCTAATTAGTTAGAGAAGCAATGCAACAACTCTTATATAAACAACTAAGTCGGTGATTTATTTCTGATTTATTTCTGATCATCTATCTGATGTTGTTTTGCTTGTGAGGGGTAACTTGTAACCTGGAATCTGAGCAGTTGTTGCTGATATACTATCTTTAGTGCGATTTTTATGTGCTTCAATAAAGGATTTCTAAGCTTCAGTTCAAACGTGAACCAAAACCACACAGACAGATTCACCACGCGTTCGTGTGTTCTTATGGAGGAAACAGAATGTGTGGATTTCTCCTCGCTGCCCTCCGAGTATCTGTAAGTCGATGAGAGAGAAAAAAAAATGTCTTTTGAACAATTTGTTACTTAATGGCCCCCTCCGACCCCCCCTCTCTCTGTCCTGAAAATTATGAACAGTGAGCCGCACTCACATTCTTGCGCACAGCCAAGGGGGGAGGAGCCTCCGCTCCGGTCCTCAGCCAATGGGCAGCGCAGAGCAGCGCGATCGTACTTAACGCGGCCGACCAATGGCGCGCGTCTCCCCGGCTCACATGACGCCTTTCTGTGCGTTCCCTCTCCCCTGAGCGCTCAATCCCGGCGAGCTCGGGCATCATTGAAGACCTGACACCGGTGGAATCGGACGTCCAGCGTCCACGGCAGAAGTGACCAGGTGTTATCTTATGAAAACTTAATGCCGTCAGAAGAAGCCGAGCCTTCCTCTCCGTGAGGATGACCTTGCCTCGCAGGAGAGACGAGACTTTTTCCGCCACCAAAACCACCGGAGAGGCGCAGGGGCGAGACAATAACGCCCAGAAGTTACTGAAACGGATCGTAAGTTAATTCATTTTTCTTCTTCTGATCGTTTATTTATTGCAGTCATTATGGACATTATTAGTTTATCGTCTATTTGTACTCGACTTAAGTTTTTTTAAAATATATATTATTACTGCGTGAGTCACTTCTGAGCCGTTTACATTCAAAGAGAAAAACATTTAAAAACGCTTTAAAGATTTCTGTTGCGAAACACATTTCATTGCACTTGATGGTGGATTCATGTCAATCTGATCTTGTCGGCATTCTTTGTGCGTCCACATGAATTTTGTTATTGCAATCCCCTGCGTGTGTGTCTGTGTGTGTGTCCGCGCCATAGAATGAAATATAGATAAAAAGCAGCCAGTAAACCCGCTGACCCCGGCCAGGCCGCCTGTGCAACCAGTCCACACGGCTCAATGAGGACAATTAGGGAGGGGGAGGGAAAAAAATGAGTTCTTGAAGCACTCTATAAACTGGTCTGCACTTCACTTCAACCTTGCCTGGCAGGATAAGGATGGATCTTCAGTAAAATTATATAAATGTAAAAGCTTTTTTTTTTTTTTTTTAAATGAAATTATAATCACCAAACATGCCTTTATGTCAAATTCAAGTTAATCTGACAGACGTCTAATGAGGTCATGTCATTACCTGAACTCCTTTACTGATTTGAAATTAGTGGGAAAGGGCGGGGGGGCCGAATTGTAAGTACATGTACAAGCGAAGACGGTTGTCCTCTGATTGTCTGTGATTTCTGCACAATCAGAGAGAAAGAGCGGGGGACTGGAGCCATTTGATGTTTTGAAAGGCGTCAGATGGCTTTAATTAGGACCTATAAAATCTGTCTGCCCCATTCTCCGAGGCAGCGCTCTGTAGGAGTCACAAAGGAGTGGGAACTGACAAGAACGCAAAACAAAACAAAAAGAAACCAACACCGAAAGTCACTTTGGCGAAGGATCACCTCATCAAATTTTTATAACCCTCCTTTTTTTTCTTCTCACTTCTCTCTGACTTGCCTCCCATCCGCCCTTCCTTGATGCTGGTGGTATGTAGGCAACCCTCTTTCCCTCTTTGTCTGGCTGCTGTGTTATCTACCCCCCCTCCCTCCAAGCCGTCCCTCCCACCACCCTCACCCTAACTACCGCCTACAGACGGTCCAACCCCAGACACCTGAAGGCTAGACATAATGATCAAGAGAACTTCCAGTCTGTCTGAAACACAGCCAGTTGTTGTAGTTTTTTTTTTTCTTCTCCACTTTTTTTTCTGTCCTTTTGGCGCCCCAGCCGGCCCCGCTCGTGCCTCTTTTCCCGTCCTTCAAACACAATCAAGACACACTGTGTTGTTTGTGAGTTAGTGTGTGTGTGTGTTTGATGCGGGGTTGCAGTCTCCACGCTAAGGCTGCCGCCGCCACTGCTGCTGAACATGGATCTTGGATAGTGTGGGTGACTCACACAGCCGCAATAGACATGTTCATGAGGAAACATCAAAGACTTCCGTGTGTGTGTGTGTGTGTGTGTGTGTGAGAGAGAGAGAGAGAGAGAATGAGAGAGCGAGTTAGATTTTATCTATGCTGTTCTGACGAGCTTTTGTGCGAATATAGATGGCATGGCGTCTGTAGTTGTATTGAATTTCTTCTCTTTAATCCAGACAGTTGGATTTAAAGGCTAGTAGCATTAGCGGAATAGTATTCCGTTCTGTTCTGTAACGTCCACGGGAGGTCTGAACTTGACGTTTTGCCTCTTTTAAGTTTTTCCAGTGTGACATTAATCACTTATTCTTCAAACTCAAAAAGGATTTGGGTGAATATAATGTAATGTAATGAATGGGAGTGTAATCTTCTGAGCTCTATAATTGAACATAAAATATAATTTCTGCTGGGCGATTCCTTCTTTACCGAAGAGCAGTTTTTTAAAATGAGGCCTTCAGGCGCCGACTGACGGTGGGCGTCGCTCAGTTTCGAGGCTTAAACAGACGAAGCTTCTGAAGCCGAGCAAAAATAAATACGAAACTCTAATTAAAGGTTGGAGATGGTGAAAATACCTCTTGCGTTTTGTTGACGGGCGGAATTCATTTTCGACATTGTCTTCCTTTTTTGAGGAGCACAAGTCTTTGTTTTTCCTATGTGTGTTGGTTAGTGATTACATCATTCGGCTGCTGCTGGCTTAGCTAGATAATAAGCTAGCTTACTTCATGGAAAATGGCTGGTTGGAGTCTTTGTTTGACATCTACGCTTGAGTGAACGTCCCAAAAAAAAATAGAAAGTTGGATGCAATGTTTTTCTCGTCCTAGTCACGTGTGGCTAATAATTCATATGTGCAATCTCACTTTGTTTTCCTGAACACTGCCCGTTTTTTCATAAACATGTTTGTTCGGGGATTATTTCCTAGCGGCCCTTAATCTTGTCAGATGTGACGTTTTCAAGAGCAAGTGTTCCCAAAATTTGCACAGGGCTCCAGAATAAATCCAGACACTTGTTTGTGTTTTGTGTTGGATCTGTGTATCATGGCATGAGGGAGATTGAGGATGTCTCTTCCTCTGCCACAACCCTTTTGAAGGGGGAAGTAATAAAAAGCTCAATGGGAGCAACAAGCTGTTCTTCCCTCCTACACTTTGATGCTTTCTACCTGGAGATGAATAGGAGGCCCCTCCATAACGAAGGGGGAGAAGAGGACGTTTTATTGAAGGCTGAGGATGTTGGGGGGATGCGCTATGGCTTATAGACTCTTGGTGTGAAATAGTCTAGTTGTACCAGTTTAACGCAAAGCACCTCCGCTGTGTTTGACACGACAAAAGTATCAGGTTCTATACAAAGACGTAATCTTCTAAAAGCATCGCCACTCTATTAACATATAAGAACACAAGCAAGGTAAATCTGTTAATGTTTAAGTAGGTCAAATGAGAGTTATGTAAACATGACCAAATAGTCCCATTAAATCCCGCTCACACAACATCCATGATAATGACATTGGACAATCACAAAGCCACAGATTAGGATTTTCGGTAACCAGATTTATGCGTGAAGGACTGACGTCCTGGTCAGGAATGTAAATGGTGGAGTCATTCAATTACCACCGTGCCCCTTTCTGGGAAAAGTCCCCAGCCGTGAAGAGGTTAATTGTTTTTGAGTCTCCATCCGAGGGGATAAATTGGATGAACTGAAGGGCTGCTGATAGTCGAGTGGGTTATGGATTACTGCGCCTTTCCAAAGGAGGAAAGAAAAAGAGGTGAGGGAGAGAAGGAACGGCAAGGAATGGGTTTGAAAGGACCATGTGCGATGCAGCCGCAGGGTTTTGGCCTTCTGAGGAAGAGGGAGAGAAACTCCATTCCTGTTTAGCCAACAAGCTGACCCTTGACCCCTGCATGCTCCTCCCTGCTCCAGGTGCAAGCCCTCACTGCAGGCAGCTCACACACAGACACGCACTACAAGTTAATTTTTCACACTCCCCACAAGCACGGGTGGGGGGGACGCTTTATGAAAACGCAGATCCTTTCTCATTTTTGCCCCCCTGCCTCTTTTTAATCTATTGTCAAGGGTTAAAGATCCAAGCCTGACTGGTGGGGTGGGGGAGGTTTGTGATAATAGCGGGATCCCTTTTTTTTTTTTTTTTTTTTTTTCTTCGTCTCCTCTGAAATATTTTCTCTCCCAGAAAATGGATGCCTTTTTTTAAATGGGGGGAAAAAAATGATGATCTGACATGGTGCAATAATCACAGGAGTGTTAATCAGAGGCATGTCATGTATAATTACTACAGTGTTTGATAACACCACAGCGAATCACCTCAGGCCATTAGCGAAAGTTTCCCTATGCTATTAATAAGTGTTAATAATTTTCAAGAAAAAAGTGGATGGAACAAGCCCTTTGCATGGCTCACTGGTTAAAGCGCTGTAAGGTTAATGAACCAATCTACATACTTTCTCCTGCCATCTGCGTGAAATGACAAGGCAGATGCTCCCTGCTCGATACTGTTGCATTGTGCACGCAGGAATGTGTCAGGGCAACAGAGCTTGATGAACACATTTAACATTAAGCCTGTGGTCAAAGACATTCATTAACTGGTATTGCAGAGAGCGGACCTTAGCCAAGGCCGGGGTAAGAAACATCCATAAGCCCCAAAATTGAATGGGTTCTTTCTTGGCCCGTGATAGACCCGTCCACCACTTTCCATGAAAATCGGCCATCTAATCCTGCTGACATACAGACATACAAACTGTACCTAAACCGTAACCTCCTTTCATTCAACCCGTTGGCAAGTGGTTGAATTTATGGGTACCTTCGTCTTGTATGATGTAAAATGAAACAGGATAATTTAGTAGGGACGCACTAACCATTGTTACCATAATACGATGACATCCACAGATGACGGGTCGATGTTTTCTTTGATGTGAAAAGAGACTACCCTTGTTTCATCGATTTGTATGATTGGATTCATGCTCCTTTACGAAAGACTAAAACATTTTAGTTATTTTTTCATAATGAAGATTTCTTTGTCGCCCCGGGCGCAACAAAGGCAACAAATAATAAAAAAGAAACAAGCAAACAAAAAGTCATCAGACTAATTGGTATTTTTTACATTTGGCGACCGCTTTAGTTCCACAATTTCTGGCGATTGTCCTTCATTAATGACACTTCACGATGGGTTATTCTGTTCCTTGGTGTATTGCTGCCTTATTAAAACATAAGTCCTCTGCACCAAAGTCCAGACGGGGAATCCATTAAAATCCCCATCGACAAAACTGTATTCTTGAGGAAAAAAGAGAAGGATTAGTGTTTGTCCACCTCTCTGCCATCCTCATCAGGGTGATCACATTACAAATACAACATTCTCAAAGCGCTCTTTTAGCAGTGGAGCAAAATGAGGTCTGTCGGCGATCAATAAAACAGTGCGTAAGCAGGGGGATATACTTGAAAAATCAAAGGCTCTGGTTGGCATGGCCATCATTTCGCCCCGTCTGCTGGAATCAGATAAGGAAGCGGAGCCTTGCAGGAAAGGTTGTTCGGCCCCAGGGCAGCTCGACTTGACGGCTATCCCTCCTACTGGCACACGTTGCAGCCTGATTTCATCTACAAATGGGCAAAACCACAGCCATTCAGCACCTATCTGGTAGGAACAGCTGAAGGGATAGATTTGGTGAAGGGGAGCGAAATATGTAATCCCTGCAGCATGGGAGAAAATATGCATATTTCTCAGACCCTTCAGTTGTCCTCTTTGG
>CAAKHC010002588.1:38863-55871 GCA_901007825.1 Macroramphosus scolopax
TGAGGGAGAAGTAATTACGGTAGTGTGTGTAATTGAGTTTTACTGGATTCAAGTCTCACCTGACCGAAATTGTTCCTTTGGTTCTTTTTCAGTCGGGTGTTTCATTGTTGAATATTTGTGGCATCAAAGCGGCTTTTCTTCTTTCTTTCTTGCAGGTATTAAACCCGTCTAAAATGAGTTGCCACGCAACCTAAAGTTCTGAAAAGCAGAGACAAAAAAAACACAATACAGAACCGTATCTTTTTTCTGAGATGTGAAACCGGGAGTGGTAGGTTAATGCACTGGCAAATACATTAGTCTATGCACAGCATCTATCACAGTGAGTCTTTCTGGTGGTACAAGAAAGCAAATCCATTGTAGAGGATCTCTGTGTGGGCAGGAAGACTTGGAAGGTTTGCATCATGTCTGCCACGGTCTCCCCGAGGGCATTCGAGCCTCCTGACATGCAGAAACACACACGCATGCACGCACGCTACCGTTTTCCCTCGCAGCGCGGCGGGAGTCTGTCTTCATCTGTCCTATTGATTAATGAAGCAGGCGCAGCAGGGCGTCCGAGGGAGGCAGGAGTCTAGATCAAGGCTATGAGCTGCATCACTGGGAGTCGCGAGCACGCACGCACACACACACACATCCACACGTGCACATTCACATACTCTTTCGCAGCCTCCGTCATGTTCCCTCTGTGTCTGTCACAGCAGACACTGTTGACACACACAGCCGTGGCACACATACATTCTGAGACACGACACACACACACACACACACACGGCGTCATAGCTCGCAAATATCACCCCTTGTGCACACACGACTCTGAATGAATTAGCGTGGCTTTGCCTTGCCGGCGCTTAAGCTGGAAAGGCGTTTCTATAAACATAATGTTTGTAGATTAGTTGGGGTTAATGATCCGATGCCATGGCGTCTCCGTGCGTGTGTGTGTTAGTACACATGTGTGTTTTGGCCAGGGGAAAAAGCTACTCTCCCTCACGTCCAAATGAGACATGCCCCAGGCACCATTACAAGAGTAGAATTTATGCTATTAGGGAACCGGGTTTGCTTCGCTTGCAGTGGTACCAAAGTGAAATGGCTGAAATTATGACTTGACTAACCTCACTGGGCAGGTTCAATGTTTTCTCTGCATAAATGAGAAATTACAAGTTGTGTACTTAAAGGTTATTTTTATGAACTGCCTGTTGGAATATCACCCACGATATTTTCGAGCCATGCGAATGGTTAAGCCAAATATTTTTTTAAGTGTTTCTTTCAGAGCAGAAATAAAATCAAGCTTTTTTTTTCCCCCTCTAGACCTCTGCATAAGACCTTTAGCAACCTTAAGTCAATTCTGGAGTCGGTGAGTTCATTGAGGGTGTAGCCCCCTTCAAAACCTGCCTCCCTCCTCCCCTTAAACACACTCTGAGAGACCTCTCTCGTGTCATGCAGTATGGACAGAATCACAGGAACGAAAGGGAGGAGAGAAAATTGAGCTGCGAGGATGAGGAGACTTAAAAAATGACTAACACCCGACTACTTTTTTTTTCTAGCCCTCCAACGTTTTAAGCCCACTTCTATCCCTCCCTCCATCTTTCGTACCCTCCCTTCCCTTCCTATGGCGTTCCTGCCGAGGCATGTCTCCATCTCCGCCAACCAGCATCGTCCAGGGCAGGGCAAGGGGCGAGAAGAGAAGAGGGGAGGGGGGCAAACAAAGGAGCACTGTTGCTGGCTAGCTGTGGTTTTGAGGAGGGTCTACACCAGGCTGGTGGGGTGCGGGATAAGGAGGGGGTGGGGGGGTAGTACAGACAGAGGAAGAGTGTGACTGAGGAGGTTTTATCATTAAGAATAGCGATTAAACTGAATGGGAGGGGAGCAAGGGTGTCTGTTTTGTTCGCAGTAATAAAGAGGACAAGCCGTGCCAGTCATTCTTTTTCTTCAGACGCACTCACACACACGCTTACAGTTGGCATGCTGCGAAGCTGCAGATAGTGTGAGTGTGAGAGATAGGCGAAGGACGGGGATGCTTCATTGTTTTCCTGGCCATTATACAATATTTGCTTAACCCACATGCTTTATCCGTGCAGCTGTATGCTACAAATGAGATGACAAAAAGTGCGCGTGTGTATGTGTGTGTATGTGTGTGCGTGCGTGCGTGCGACGGCAGCTGTCACAGCTGTTAGCAGTTTCATCGGCGCACCGTAAGACACCTCCTACACACATACCGACTTAAAAGAAACGAGGTAGTATGGCCATGATAAGATCATTCTCCCAACAGACCATTACGTTACAACTTCTCTGTGAAAAAAACCCCCCGAAAGATTAAAAATGAAACAGACTCAGAAACAATGTAGGTGTGCATAATGAAAATGCAAATTCCAGCCATGAACTATCATTATCATCATATGCCGCTTCTTTACCAACGGTTTCATAGTTCCTGACCCGGACTTGAACCTCGATCTCTGGTACATTGAGCAATCTTGTTCTATTCTTCAAACACAGCGCTGGCTGTTGTTGCTCAGGCTTTTATAGCTTTGTCTTTCAACTGGAAAAAAAAAGTCACTTAGCACGTGGGACAGAATGTCTTCAGACTTTCATGTACGCACATTGTACTCTCGGTCATAAACTGCATCGATCTGTAATCTCTGCGCCTATCTTGGTCAAACTTTCTACACGCCGCGACGCAACCTTTTTTACGACTTTTTGTTTTTTTCGAGATAACTGAGCAGCGATAACGTGAATCTAACACTTTCTCCATCGTTTGTGTCCCGTCTCTGCCCACTTCTGTTTCAGGTCATGAAGGGAGCTGGCACAAGAAGAAGAAACTGAACAAGTGCTTGCAAGCGTCAGCCTTCGACGCCGGGGGAAAGAAGGGAAGCAGAAAACTCCAAGAGAAACAAGGAGAAGACGAGTGATCAAAGAGAGGTAAGAGAACTCGGTTTACCTTGGGGTCATTCATTATCTTGTGTGTGTGTGTGTGTGTCCTTCCACCAGGTAGCCCGATTCAGCTGTACACCTGGAGTAGTTGTAGTGTTTGCATGGGTGTGTGTATTAGTAATGTGTGTTAGCGCGTCTGTATTTGTTCTCTGTGTGTACCTGGCGTTGAGCCACGGCTGCCAGGTGAGGAACAAACCATCCCCGTCTGAGTCACCTCCTGCATCCTCAATTTCTTTTCTTCTTTTCGCACCAACATGGAGTCACATGTGAGTCAGCTTCTACACTGTGGCTGCTCCATGATGAAATTCTGGACCAATACAGATAAATACTTTTAGTTTTTTTGCCAGATCCACCTTATGGATCTTCTTCAAATCTTCAGCAGGGTAATGATGTTAACACATATAAACAGGCAAACAACAAAGGTGTTTCAGCTGACACTGGTGCATCCCTTTTTTAGATAGGTGCATGCAAAGTAGGACTGGCTAGCAAACAATTTCTGTCACCATCAACCCACATCCTAATCATTGCTAACGTACATCGAGCTCTTCTTTCGTGTCACAACACAAAGGATCGTCTTCCTGTTGTGTGGATCTCACCTTCTCTCTTCAACATCCGCTACACTTTTAAAAAAAAAGTCCAACATTTCAAGGACGGAAAAAAAGTCCAACAAAACATTACCTTAGAATTACCTTAGAGGACGGCGTAGCCGAAAGGCAAAACTGTGAGAAGAGACACTTTGTTGTCTCAACTGTGTTTCAGCAGTTCCCAAAATGAGCAGTCTCACGAAGCAGCCTTCTCAGTCCCTGTGTGAGGCTGAAAGCAGCAGTAAATCATTTTCTGCAATGCAGCCATAGGATGAATAAAGGGGGGGATGGTTAAACAGGAGAGGCAGCGAAAGGGGAAGAAAATGTTGTGTTTTCTCAACTCTCTCGTCATCCTCCCATCTGATGAGACTCTCTTCCATCCCGACCTTCCAACCTCCGAGGTTACAAAAGCAATGACGTGGTTCTTCTTCAAAACGTTTCTGGTCCGGAGAATTTATAGTTTGGACACAGAATTGGTCACTTAACACCTAGATTTATTTTCCTGGCTGTTCCAGAAGCCAACGTTCCTCATTTTGCATAATTCACATCATATTATTGGCTTTCAAAGCCAATATTTTCTTCTCTGTGGTGGTTCTGTTTTGCTGTCGTTGTCCTACTTACAAAAGTTTCTAAAGTCTTTTTTTTTTGGTAATCCTCTTCTTTGAAACCTAAAACTTTAATGGATTGGATAAGTTCAAACACTGTCATGATAGGACGGCATTGCAGCAACACTGTCCCTTTCCATTGCTCTCTCTCTCTCTTTCCTCCAACCTGCACTGCTCAGTACTTTCAGTATGTATGAACTTCACCTCAACTTATTTCGTATCAACCCAACACCATTCTCTCATCTAGCTCCTCACTTATATTCAGTTTGCCGGAGCGTTGCGAGCTTTTGTCTGTCCCACGTTTTTTCAACTCCCTTTTGTTCTCTCTGTCTTGAGCAATCACAGGTTCATGCCCCCCCCCCCCCCACACACACACACACACACCTCTGCACATTTTTTATCTCCTTTGGTTCGTTCACACGCCAAGCAATCTCTATTTTTATCAACACCCTATCTTTCTGTCAGATTTCTTTCCGAATGCTGCTCTTGCGTGGCTCGTTCTTCCCACCTCCTAAAGATGCCAAACAAATGTCACTTTAAAAGAGAGGAAATTAGGATCAAAGAGATTCAGAGGGTGGGGAGGGTTATAAAAAAAAAGAAAATGGGATACAACCATCTAAGAGATTATCCAACGACGACAATACTCTTTTTAAAATGCATTTATTTCTACATCCTCACACCAGTTGGACAAGACAAAGGAGGGAGGAAGAGGAAGAAATGCCATCCCCTTCTTCTTTCATCATACTTTTTAATGGATGTGCTTTATATGAATGAACTGGGAATGGTGGAGTCACATATTGTCCAACTACACACAAACCCATTGTTTTAGGAACATGGTCAAATGTAGTCTGGCAGGGAAGAAAGAAAGGAAAAAGGTGGAGGATGTCCCCCCCCCCTTTCCTCTCAAGTGTATGTGCCTTCGCGCTGAAGGACGAAGGTCTTTCAGGAGCAGCAGAGTCCGTCTAATCTGGCTTTAAAAGCTGCAGGACTCAAGAAGCAGTGAGGTTCTTCTTTTGGTGTCCGTGCGTTTTTATATGGAGAAATACCGCAGAGCTTGAACTGCAGTACGACACACGGCTTCATTTTTCAAAGAAAACCCATATGGGGGACTGACAGGCAAATGAGTCACTCTGTCAAGTCATGTTGATTCACTGCAGGACAGGGGGACAGAGCGAGTAATTATCACTTTCACGCTCACGCAAAATTAGTAGCAAATGATGGACGAGGGGTTTACAATGGGCGAGCGGAGAAACACATTCAGGGAGCGACATTAACATAAATCTGATGGCCAAGTGTCAAATATGTTAACATTTGTGTCTGCATTGAGTGAAACGGGGGGAACAACACTGCTATTTCATCAAAGCCCTTTTCCTCCCTTCAGCACAGACACAGTACAACTACCAGAGGATTAAAGATTAGAATGAGAGCTTTGATCGAGTTTGAACCAGTTTCGAAATAACTGAGGGGAAGGATGGAGGGATGGATGGACTGATGGATGGAGGGATGGATGGAAAAACTGCATCTGTCTAGTTACTGAGAGGGATGAGATGTAGATTCTACCTGCTTACTAAATGATCAGCCTTAAGCTTGAGATCAAAGTAAGACAGATAAATGCAAAGGTGGAGATAAGGAAAGGCTTTTTTCAAAAGAAAAGGTGAATGAAAAATGACAGACAGAGATCTGAGGGAGAAATCCAAAGACGCGGTTAAAAATATAACGTTCTTACATGCTATTCCGAGCAATAACCCCTTCAGAAAATAAGGCTGAGAAGGAACACAGAGCCGAAGAGAGGATTTTATTGACTCAGCGGGAATCAACTGTAGAAATGGCTGCGCTCTCCCCCCTGAGAGTTGTGTGCTGAACTCTTGAAAAACGTGAAAAGTAACGCTCGCCTTGAGAGGAAAGGAAAACATTTTCATTTCATAAACTGCTTGTCTAGGGGACCCTGCCCCAAACCTCTAACCCGAAAATAAGTACAGTAACTAAATGAGCCTTCAGAGGGAGAGAAAAGGCTCGGCAATCTGGAAAGTGTAGAAAAGCTGCCTCACATGCCCGTCGTTGTACTTGACACATGATTGATTTATCTGATTTACTCTAAGAACTTCCTTTTTTAACAACCTTTCTGTAAATACCTTTCACCTTTTTGTATAAAATAATAGAAAAAACAAGGTCTAGTCTGTCCTACTGGAGGTTTATTATCATTGTTAGTGGTGAGATCTCCTGGTTCCCATCTGGTCGCCCTATGTTCTGCCTTCTAGTCATCTCAGGCATTCGGCTGGACAAAAGTCTATTTATATTTTGTCGGTGACTTATCCTGAGTTGATGAGCTGTGCGCCAAACTTTTACATATTTTGATGACAAGGGTACGGGGGTGTATTGTGCCCCGAACTTGCCACGCTACATGAGCTGTATAACAGTTGCCATTTTTGTGCTCGGCTTTATCAGTGGGTGAGAGAATAAAAAGGAGTCAAAGGCAGCCCCCTAAGCTTTCCATAAAGCTTCCCGAGCGTAGACAAAGGCCTGCATTCACTGCTGGGTGTCGATAAGAACTATCATTAGTCTGCCATTGGAGGTATTACCCACCCGCGCTTATATACACGCACATACACAGAGCGTACTTATTCCAGTACGCATTCCCCCTTTTTTTTTCATAAGCTACATTTTTCTTTTTACGGAGTACGAGGGGACTGAAGCAGGCAGCCAGCTTGAATCGAATAACTAGAGGAGTGGACCCCTGCCGCTTTCCAATCACATTCAGCCTTACAGACTAGCGGCGTCCACACACAGCTATACCTTGTCCGTGTGTGTGTGTGTGCATGGGTGTTATCCCATGTATAGCCGCGACGTTAACTTTAAGCAGCTGCTGCAATAGGCGGCACCGTGATGAATAGCACCGTGAAATTAATGTGTATATACTGTATACCTCCAATGGCCGTTTTGTACATTATCATCCTTAGTAATGGTAGTTTATTCCCATAAAATTACAATAATATTGCCGAACGGTGTTTCTTTAACTTTCCCGCCACGGACACCCCCGCTTGCTTTATGACCTGGAAGAATTGCACCTCTGTCATGTTTAATGCTATCGACTCTTAAGCGCAGTAAATCCGCCCGGCGGACCTAAAACCCAGCAAGGTAGTTAAACGAATACCCGAGGTGGTAGTCCTGCTTGTTTACAGTACAATAAAGTATGAGAATTAATGTGCTGTTCATTTACAAATGATGGACTGCTGCACGTTGTGCATTACTTAAAATTACAGGAGTAAAATTAGGTGCCACGAGAGGAGGATGGTTGGGTTTGCTATTAGCGCTTTCCTGTGTGTGGATGTGTGTGTGTGTGTACACTTTTGACAGGACAACCGCACCGCTGTGTAGGTCCTAAGTAGATGATGAACCATAGATTGTATTCCCATTCACTCTCATTAGCGCAGCCCCTAGAGGATATACGAGGTTGCTAACCTTCCCGTGCTCCGGCTTCCCAGACGAACGCCAAGCGTCGGTTCAGGGTCATTAGCCGCGCTGCTTGGAACAAATGGCCTTCGATAGCATCCTGGCGAAAATACAACAGAGGCAGATTAACCTCTTGATCCTCGCAGGATAGCATATTGAAAACATTAGCGAGGAAGGAGTGGGGAGGGATGATGATCATTTATTATTTTTAGCCTTTTCCAATCGAATGAAATCTGGTGCGCTTGTGTTCCTTTGTTGTTATGTTACGGCTTTTGAGAATGTTTCTTCTTTTTTTTCTTCTCTATCTCGGAATATATTTGCTCAAAAAAATCAGTTGTTTGTCTGAAAACAAAAAATTTGCAGAGAGACAAGTGGGCACAGCTTCAAAGCCCAGGGAGGATTTGTCTGGCAGACAGTCTTCCTCTCCTCGTCTTCATGTCTGTGTGTCTATATGTGTGCACTGTCAGGTTGCCCTCACATTGCCAGCTTGGAAATTACAGATTGTGGAAAAAGAACAGTGCATTCTCAACAACCTCCTCTCCGTCGCAGATGCCTCTTTACACCAACATGTGTGTGTGTGTGTGTGTGTGTATGTGTGTGTCCTCGTACAAGTGTGGCTTGTTCGCTCCAGCCGTTCATCTGGCGTCTTGCAGGTTTTTGGCATTGCCATTATTTAATCTCATGTTTTCGACATCAAAAGAACCCCTGCAGGAACATATAAAGAATTGGATCATTTTGCGAGTCTTAACGGTACAAGAGGATTTAAGCCAACAACAAACATCAAATCAGATTGTGTTTGTAACCCCGGTGAAAACATCTCCACGCAGCACCACTAAATATATTGGTTTCCATCTAAGGTCAGCGTGTTCACCAAAAATGTCTTTCGATGAGGCCTCGGTGGTGGCTTAGATGTCTGTTTTGAGCAGAAAGACACACCCAGGGGATGGATATAATTAAGACTAGTGACTCTTTTTGTGAGTGAGGAGGGTTAGTGTAGCTGCTCCGGGGTGGTCCAGCTCTACATGCCTGCGCTAGTTTTATTACAAACAGGCACAAAATGGTAAAAAAAAAACAAAAAAAAAACACAGACATCTCCTGACAAAGCACAAAGATCAGCATTTAAACTCTGAGCAAACAATAAAGTGTGTACAAAGAGAAAAAACACAGCAAGTCTCCCGCTGCCTGGTCCGATGCCCCCGATGGTGGTTCGGATAAGACAAAGCAGATTAAAAAGAAACGGCAGATGTGCAGTTGAAATGCTTCCATACATTACCAAGAACAACCATCACAAAACCAACACTGCTAACCTCGTGTATACACAGGAACCATCAAGACCATATGTGCTATTGTTATTTCATTCAAATCTCAGAAAGTGGTACCTTCCCACAGAAAGCATCTCTCCGTCCACCAGTTTACATTTCAACCCCTCGGTGAACTCTCGCAACGTGTTGTTCTTTGCCCATTGAGCCACAGAATCCCTAGTACACCCCCCCTACCTCCGTGATTAAATTACAAGGTGTTCATTAATCATTTCATGCGGAGTTATTGCCTGCCTGACCCTAGCAGCCTCTCCGCAGCTGTCAGAAGACGGGAAAAAACATCTCCTGGATCACCAGAGTTAAGCTTGTAGCATGTCGTGAACGTGTGAGACACTCCGTCACTCCTCTAACGTCGCATCATACAGCTTGAATACCCTTAAACTACCAGACCACCCAGGAAAGAAGAGGAGATGTTACATTTAGAGGGAGTAAATAAGGCTTTACATCAGTTTTATGACTAATAATGTATAAGTTTAAATTGTGTCGGGACCCTCGATGACGGAGGCGCCCTCCCTTACCTCAGCAAAGCGAGGTAAGGGATCAGGAGAGAGATGGAAAGATTGAAGAGAAATTATGCAAGACGGTTAAAAAAAAAAGAAAGAAAAAGAAGTAGATTGTGGCGAGAAACATACCATAGAAAAGAAGGCAAGGATACGTTACCTAGGCAAAGACAGAAATAGCAAATTGCATGTATATTCTGGCAGACGCAGGCGATTCAAGAGAGGGGAACTTTAGAAAGAGGCAGGCAGGTCTGAGGCGGCATAAAAGGTTTAATTTCTCCTGCGGCTGTGGCAAGCAGCTTTCCTGTGCTGCCCCGTTTCACTGTATTTAACATCAAAGTGAAGAATGAACAATTGAGGCAATTTTTCATCTGGCCAAGGTCAATCATTGTTCTTTCTTTGTGAATGTAGTTCCTGCTGGGAGGAATTCGGGAGAAATGTATTCCACTGGTCTATTTTAGTTTGCCACCTTCAACAACCTTTTTCGGACAGACTTGTATGCGTGCGGGTTTTTATTTGCGACAACGTTCTCAGGTTGTACGTATCGTTTCTACGTTTTATTGCAACATTTCTTCAACATGGATGTCATTCGGTGTTTGTCCAAACTGTTTGAGATAATTCATGTGACTCCCTGAATGTAACACGAAAAGGAAAAGGAATGGGTATGAGCTTAAAAAAAAACATCTTTGGAGTTGGCCTGAAACTCTGCATACTAATTTATACTTGTAGATTTGGGCTTGTTGTGTACACAAACCCAAAAATGGAACTGGTTGGGACCTCTGCTTAAATACAACCCACGTAGACTCCTAGATATCTTTAGAAAGAAGCACTCATACTTAATCCATCCAACCGTGACCTCTCTCTTTAGTGGGCAGAAGACTTCTTCAACTAAAGAATACAGTAGTTGTGAAGTTAAGTGCGTCTTTTTTCAGGTCGGCCCACCTTAACTGCGTCACTTAGTTAAAACATCTTTGAAAAACATTTTATTTAAGATCCCAGATGCAAGTCAACACGGTGCTTCCAGTGCACTTCTGGAAACGCTGCAATAATAACAACTAGCGGGGCACTGGGAGGGTGCAGACCTCCGCCAAGGAGGTAATAAAAGTGTGGAGAACAACAATAGCCCCCATGGGAGGTACAACACAATTCATTTAGTGTGAGCTACACACAACACTGAACTATATGGACCATAGCTATACAGAAAGTCATCTCGAGATAGGATCACCTGCCGACAACCCGAACCCATTAATACATTGTCACACCAGTACTAAGTACTAAGTACTCACCCTTCTCCTACACACTTGTAAAGGTTTGTGGCTGCGTCCTGCATGGTTGTGATTCTACTGCAGTAACAAGCACCGCCGCAGTACTCAAAACTGCCTCTGTGGTAGTTCCCACTATAGTAAATTTCCCCCGTTGTGGGACGAATAAAGGTTTATCTTGGTATTCGTCTCCGGGATCGCGTACAAACAGATTCACGAGGTGACAACAACATCAGCGACACGCTGTCATGGCCGGTAACAAGCCTGATAACTCACCGTTTATTAGACGCGAATCTGCAAGTGAAACCATCTTATTTGTCTGGATACGCAGACGTATTAGAAAGATGCCCATTAAAAGTGTCAATCATTTAAATCCATTTCCACCCATTTAGAATATATTACGCTAAAAGGCAGGAAAGTGGGTTCAATGTTTGAAGGAAGGGAAAAAAAACATTCCCGAATCTGCTCCGTGATCCGGATCTGCCTCAGACTTGGACGGGTTCTTCTGTGGCTCATCGCCACGACAGGTTTCTGACAGACAGACAGACAAACACTGAAAACAACCTCCATGGCAGGAATAAGAATATCTGGAGGTTAAACCGTGGCCACGTATTCCAGTTGGATCAGTATTGTCTAACTCTCAACATTGCAATGTTAATGTGTTAATATAGTTTTCCTGGTTAAGGCGAGTCGTCAGTGGTGTCTGACATTTTAGAGACTGAGATTATAAGATTAACCAAAAGGAAACCAGTGCCTGACAGCCTGTAGGACAGTATCTCACATACCTGTCATCGTCATATCTTGTGTTGACACACCTTTGAGAATCAACGCCCGTTTTTGGGAACGTTAATTACCTTTATGTACGCCTTTTTTTTTCTTCTCAACGATAGTCAGTGGGATCTCAGGAAGGCTCCATCAGCCGCCCCATTCTGCATTTCCAGGTTGTTTTTTTCCCCCTTGCCAACATGTCAGCCTAAGATGTTCCCCTCTGAAATTCTTTTTGATAATTCATTCTGTCTCAGTGCACATCACTCCCGGCCTCATCGTGCTACGGGCATGTCAGACACCCACTTCTACATAATACATCACACTCAGTGCTCCATTATCCCGACATTCTATATTGCATTTAGGGTACCACATAAAAGCTCGTCAGTGACTCTTCGGCTTAATAAGACGAGACAGAACCCCGGCAACACACAATCAGCAGCATGATTTTTCAAGATCCCGAATTTACAGACTGCAGATGACTTCAAAGGCCCGATTCCATATGTTTGCAGTTGCAAGCGCCCGTTTCGCATCACGTTATTACTCTTCAAACCGACTAGCCTCGCGTCTAATTTGAAAGAAACAAAAAAGAAGATGAATCACGTGTTAATGCGCACACACGAGACGGCTCCTTGACATTGTTTCTCGAGACCACCCGGAGTGTTTATAGGAGTCGGGCTGGGAGTGGGCGAGTTGGACGTATATATAATGGTGTGTTTTTAACAGCTAATCCTGAATTATTTTAAGATTCAAATGACCAAAAGAAGCATATTCGGAAATTGAAGGGTAATAAATAACCTTGGATTCAGTGCAATAAAATATTGGGTTTGTTTTGTGTGTGTGTGTGTGTGTGTGTGTATTATATGACATTTTCATTACACTGATTACTAAGTGACACCTGAATTTATACTGTTTTTCTTTCTGTTTGTTTCTTGCCCAGGTTCAGACACGCCGGAGACGCACACACACACACAAAGACGGAGGCGCACACACAAGGCACCAACGGCACCTCGAGTCTGTCCGCGGTCGGTCTACCACCACCCTGCTTGCACACACATGCCTTTTACGGTAAGAACCAGAAACCACGGAGTCGACGGGGATAACAATGCCGTGACTGTGAGAAAACAAACTCATTATCCAGAGCTGTTTCCTTCATTGAATAATTCAAATGGGAAAATTGATGACTTGTTTGTGCACTAAATTCAGAGAGAAAATGCTGATTTCAGTCATTTAATAATCAGGACAATCAGAAAGTTGAGCCCTTCCTCCATCAGGGATGTTAAATAGTCTTGCACTCTGTGGCCATTCATTGTCTTCCGATCTGGATCTTCATTTGGAAAAAAAAAAAAAAACCCTCCTCAGTTATTCTGTCATTTTGCGCCGCCGCTGATTGTTCCTGACATCCAAACTGCTTCGCCCCTTCGCAGTGCGTCTGTGAATGTGCATGCACAAAGCCTGCCTCATTTTCTTCTATTTTCGGCAGTCAAAACCAATCTCCACAAGTCAAGTTTAACAGCTGCACCACAGATCCCACAACCCCCCCCCTCCATAACCCCCAACCCACCCGGTGCCCCTCCCAAACCTCCCAGCATCCTGCATCCTCCCTCCAAAACAGCCATGCATGCTGAAATTACAGTGTGTGTGTGTGTGTGAGGCGGCATTGTGGGAAGCCCTTCCCTCCCACTCATTTACTCTTTTTGCCCTCCCTTTCCCTCCTTATCTTTTCCTCATGCCGCTACTGCTTTTTAGATTAGTTCAGACATATTTTCGGCTATTTTAGAACAGCTGCCAGTGATTTGAATCTATAGTTACAATGACTGAAGTTCAGCGAGAGGTTAATAACATATTAATTCACTCCTAAATAAGACTGGCCGGGTGGCACGATTTTTTTCTTATTTGTTGGCCCGAGCAAAACATATTTTGGATGGTACAATTCTCCTATAAGAGTGTGTGCATGTGTGTGTGTGTGTGTGTGTGTGTGTGAACCCAAGCAATAGTTCAGACCTTCTGTATGGAATTAAATATAGGCAAAGAAGCAGAGCTGATTTGGGCCTCAGGTTTGTGGTTTTAGACGAAATCTCTTCTAACCAGGAAAATAAATTCAATTCGGTTATATTTATAACGTATCTAATCATAGCAGAGGGAGGCACTTTTCATACGGAGCAGGTCGACACCACGCTCTTTATACATTCACAGACATCCCCCCGTGAGCAGGCACTTGATGGCAAGAAAAGAAAATCCCCATTTAACTGGAAAGAAACATTGGGCAGAACCAGACTTCAGGGTGGGCGGCCATCTGCCTCGATCGGCTGGGCTGAGAGAGACTGAATGAACATTGGATGCTATTTCTAAAGGACACCACCTCCTCCTCCACATCAACCGAAGGCCCCACCCTTACAATGGCTGTAACAAGCTGTAATGACACACTCCATCACTCCGGCTTTGCCCGCGCGGGGCTAGCTTGCTAACAGTCGGACGCGGGGCAGAAGTGTGATTGCCAGCTATTAAAGCACTTGAGATCAGAGAGGAAAAGGACGTGCGCTGCTAATGGCTGTATCTTTTGATGTTCCCATTTAACGGCGCGCTGTAAACGATAGGGCAAGGATTGTATGGAAGACGGAGGGACGCGGAGAGCGGTTCGGCTGGGCGACGATAATGATAAGGAAGGTTATTATTTGGCACCCCGTGGATTGTCTCTATGCATTGTGACTGAGAGAGAGAGATAGAGCAACTCTCACTCCATCTCTTGCTCTCCCAGCCTATTTGCTATTATTCACTTCACACTCTCTCCCCAGTCTGTTCCTCTCTCTTGGTATTACTCACTCCTGCTAGTCTACATGGAAATGTGTCTCTCTAGCAGCCGCTATATTTCTCTTTTCTCAATGGCCCTCCCGTCTGTAGTTCAGTGCAGGTATCTTTTGTGATTGAAGACACAAAGTCTGAGTGTGATAACACTTTTATTTATAAAGCACCTTTCAAGTGCAACACATTTAAAACACACAGAAGACGATCTGAATCCACATAAAAGTTTTATGGGGGATTATAAAGTCCGAAATATAGTCTGGAGCCTTTACGTTGATCAATCAAATCTTCATATCATCCTCAAAAACAAACAGGAAGCCGATTTGCCTTTTAATTTCTGGTTAAAACTTAGCAGCCGACCTTGGTGAAGTCCAAGGTCGTTTAAAAAAAAACAGCCGAGGTGACAACATAGATTCTTGTTGTTGTAAAAAAAAAAATGTTAGGACAGCAGGTTGCCCTTGAGATATTGATTCACTCACCAGTAGATATTGTTTTTCCTCAGCTGTGTCCGTAGGTGTGCGTGTGTGTGTCCTGTCCGTTCGAATCAGCATGTGTGTGATGAATATGAATGCAGTCAGCCTGCCTGCAGGTTTGGCAGGCGACCACCTCCAGCTGGACTCAGACCCTCACTCAAGTGTGTCTGTGTGAGTTTTCTGAACGGGAGGGGGAGGTGGGGAGGTGGGGGGGGGTCATGCACGTCAGCCCGCATCTCTCAGTGCCGTGACAAACCGAGGATGAAATGACAAAAACTATATTCAGCATAACATGCGATTTGGCACACGATGAAGCCCAAGTTTTCACGAGCGTCCGGTTCACGCTTCGCTCCGGTGCCTCGCTCTTATTGAGATGTAGACACGATTTAAACCATTACAGATGTATTAAATACAGACCTGAATCAGCTCCTGTCAAAATATCTTTACAGTGTAAGAGTGTCAGTGTTTCGGGGCAGGCATGATCATGCCTTCCCCGGTTTCATCCCCCTAATTACTGACATCAATCCCGTTCTTTGCACCCAAGCGTGTGTGTTTTCCTGTTGGTGAGACATTAAGATTTAAAGTCCATCTCTCTTTTCTTGTATGTGTGTGTGTGTGTGTCTGTCATCGCAGGGCAGCAGATAAAGAGACAGACGCCATTCCAGCTGTGAGAAGACGGAAGAAGTCAACACACACACACACGCACACACACACACACACACACACACACACACACACAAAGACCCAGAGGCGCGCGAGCAGGTGAGCATTAAGTCAGGCAACTAAACAGATCACGTCGCGGTATGATATCTGCTGACAGGCAGACAGAGGAGGCCGGTCTGTACCTGCAGGCAGAGAACAACAACTCACAGCACCCTCGCCAGGAATTTACTCCCACTCCTGCGACACGCAGCGAGAGAGACCGGAGGTGAGAGACGGACATTAACCGGGGTGTTACAAACTGCGAAGGCCTGAACCGGCTCGCAAATCCTCTCCTTAATTATTCCAAATAACTTCATATTTTCTTAGCTCTGACATGTAGCAGATCATTTTAATAAGGATCAGTAGAAGCAAATATTTAGTGCAGTACAACATTTTTAAATTTAAAGACACTTAAATTTTCAAATTCACAATAACTCCACTAAATACAAATAAATGAGCCCCAAAATATAAATTTGTATTTTGCAAATAACTGCATTAACCTGAGTTGATGACAGTTCTGTATTCAGATTAAAATACAGCAGCACATTCACATGCTACTTGGATATTGAGTACAGATGGTTCTTGTCAATTCCGGTGCAATCTAACACCCCCGAGCCCCGTAGGAGGATTTGTCTTCGTGGAACACCCGGGGTATTTTCACAACGTCTGCAGTTGGCTTGTGGTCGACCAACATTGGTTTCTCCGTGGCCAATATTTTCTGTGGCAGGGGGAGGCGGACGGCCAACAACATGAAGCAGTTATCGAATAGCTGTTTATGTATTTTTTTTTTATTTAAAATAAATGGCTGAATTTAAATGAGTGTAGATTTTACACTTAAGTTCAAATGTTTATAGGTAATTATTTATATTTAAAAAAAAATTTTTTTTCCAACAATAAAAATATTAGAGCAGCATCTTCCTGTTTCTGACAAAGAGAAACATTGGAGAATAAATAAGCTAAAACACACAGTCCAGTGCACATTGCAGCCATTTTTTTTAATCATCTGCGTCTTGAGCGCAGCTTCGTCTGACGCTCGGCATTTGAAAAAAAAAAAAAAAATGCAGATGATAAACCAGATAAATCGGTTTCACTAGTCAGCGGTACCGATAGTGAAACAGTGTAATTCTATAACAGAGCTGTGACATTAAAAATTTGTTTATAACAGCTGCCGATCTTTGACGAGCCGCTCAGCAGATGTGTTTTCTTTAACGGTCGCATCCTGTATAGAAAGTCGTCGGCCGCTGAGCAGCTCCAATCAACCGAAAGACACGATTAATAAAATAAATCTCTAGCAGGCTCTAAGTCACCTCATGCGACTCTTCCTCTTCCTCAACTCTTCTTCCACGAACCACCACATCCACTTATCTAAAAATGATTCAGTGGTTAAATGTCAGAGCTGTCGGTGCCATTAAGGCCAGCATGTTTGAAGGAAGGACACCCTTGCCCGCCCTCCCTCCCCCCCCTCACTCCTCTGTCGCTTCTTATTCCACTCCCTCCCACTCTCCCTTCGCCTTCATCTCCCCCCTTAGCTCCCTCATCATCTCCCCCCCCCCCCCCCCCCCCCCCCCCCCCCCCCCCCCCCCCCCCCGGCGCCCCCCCCCCCCCCTCCTCCCCCTCCCGCCCC
>CAAKHC010002588.1:55891-66527 GCA_901007825.1 Macroramphosus scolopax
TCCCCCCCCCCCCCCCCCCCCCCCCCCCCCTCCCTCAACCCAACCAGGCTGGTTGGAGGGCTGATGTGCAGACCTTGTCATTCAGATTAGGGCCACATTGTCAGCTCAGGGCCCTTCTCTCTTTCGTGTTGTGTGTCCCAGATCTTTCTTCCTGTCACCCTCGTCCTGCGGCCAGCGGAGACCTTATAGAGCGGCGTTCCTTCTCATCCACTTCTGTCAATTCCAACACTGTCATTCAAATGACTTTTCGGGAGAGTGGACGCAGGCCGAGTTAGCGACGACCCTCGCAGCGAGGACTGTGCTTTTCGGTCCGAGCTCGGCTTAGTGACGCGTCAGCAGCTAGCAAACTGTTTGTTTAAATATAGATTTTGAATTAGGATTTCGTGTGTGACTTCCAAGTGACAAGCTACGACTCTTGTGATCTAAAGGGAAGAAAAGCCGCACGCACTTCCCTGTCAGGCATGTTGTAGAACATCATCCTTAAAGATCCTCAGATGTTAATACCCGTCATGTTCTGTGGCGCGTTATTTGTTTTATTTTTTTGTTTGTGTTAAATGACTATTCGACGGGAGATGAAAATTCCACCACACCAGCAGCTTAGTCGCGCCTTATCTCACTCTGTTAGTGTCCCAACAACGTTTTTATTATCCGACCACATCTTCACTCACTGCTGCAGATTTATTGTCATGTCATATCTAATTGCTACAGAAGCTCTGTGGCATTTGTTTCTTGCCCTTCTCACAAACTCTGTGCTTTTTTTTTTTCAACCAATGATTCAGCAGTGGGTAATGAAAACCCTTCATGCAAGATGGCGGAGAGTTTTTACTGGTATTAGTACAAGAACGAAAAAAAAAAACGCCTTATCTTTAGCCACAGTGTCCCGTCATAGCGAAACAGCAGATTATTAATCTGGGCGAGTCAACAGTTTCATACCCCGGTGTCTTCCTCATCCACCATTTTGCAAGTGGCCCTGGAGGCATGCTGGGAGCTCTACAGAGGCCTCGCTACGGCAAATAATGACTAGCTACTTGTTTACTGAAACCCGCTATGACTCGGTAGTTTCAAGATGACTTTCCTCTCTTGACTGCTGCTTTCGGTGCAATAAAAATGTGTTCTCATGGACGGACGCCGTCTGTGGTGACACGATGACTGTGTCACCAGCAGTGGGTAAAAGGTGACGACAAGAAAAGTTACCTCTGCTTCTTTTTGAGACGAGCCGTGTGAGTGGAGAGCACAGGGTTCAGATGAGATGAGCATCGTCGTTCCTCCATGTTCATTTCTAATCCTCCAGGTTAAAAGTCGAGTCACAAGAACGTCAGCACCAACATTTACCATGTTAGTATGATGACTTTACCGGTGTCCTTCCATCTCAAAGACATAAAGAGACAGATAGAACCCCCCCCTCCACCCACAGAGAAGTCATCACCCTCTACATCCCTTAGCAGACTGTCATCCCCGGTCACCATCAGGTCCTCGCTCACCCCAGTGAACATTCAACGCTGTCGGTGAGTTTGAACTTAATTGAAGAAACCATCGACCGTTGATTGTACCCTGTGGCCGGCCCTCAGCCTCTCAGACATGAAAGAAAAAAAGGAAGTCGAACGTGCAGGTAAGCATGGCCGATGACTCCTTGAGAAGGAAGAACGCTGCCCTTCATCCGCGAGCAGACCTGCGAGGAACATAAAGCTTCAGACAAAAAAAACACAGCAAAGGTCACAATCAACATTCATTGCTGTCGGTGGGTTTAACTGTATGGAAGAGCTCACTGAACGATGAATGCAACTGTGTCCCAGATTTCAGCCCAACCGTCACAACGAATAGCGTCACGATATGCTGATGATGGCAGTGTTTATTTCCCCGTGCGCCGCCCCCCCTCGCCCTTCCGTCAATAAGAGGCCGACACAGCTAGTGTGAATTGACAGGAAGCTCGGATTGCATCTCGATCATCAGCCGTGTTTCAGGGGGTCTGAGTGACGCTGCGGCAGCGGAGGAAGACGAGAGAAGATGGTGAGATAGTCGGGAAAAAAAATGACCTTTTGAAAGATGTATGGCTTCGTTTGAAATATTTTGGGTGGAGAAATAAGCATCAAACAAGAGTATTAATGAGGAACAGACGCCTTTAAGATGATAATAATTAATGATATATTTATACAAGAAAATATGTAGCAATATTCTCAATGTCAAATAATATAGTAGTTTCATTAAATATATTCATTAATAGGAATAAATGTCACAATGTGTTTGACATTGAGTTTGTTAAAAGAAAATCTTTTAAAAAGGTCATTTTTGCAACAAATTCTGTCTAATAAAACATTTCTGAAAGATCTATTTATTCCAGATCTGTGTTGTGTATTAAAGTTCATATCACTGCCTGCTTGTTGATCTGTTGTATTTCATTAAATAAATTTCATCAATGAATCTCAGTGACGTCGACGTGTAAGATTCTTTATTTTTGACCAGAGGAAACGAGAAAAATGATGAGCGTGTATTAACGCTGTTGCTCAAAGCACATTTAAATCCAGTGAGCAAACACTTTAACATCCATTAGATAACTTTTAAGAAAAGATGACTTTACTTTGACCTTTTTTTTGATAAGATAAATGAATAAAACCCTTTTTTTTCTTCTTTTTTTTTACTGCAACTGACAAGATGTTCTAATTGCTGAATATAAAATATGTTGTCTTTTATGCTGAATTGATTTTTTTTTACATTTAAAACATTCCTCAATATAAAGTATTCCTGATTAGGGGATATTATAATACATAAATACACTGGAAGTAGTATAAAATAATCTAGTACAAGTTGTACTATACCATTATATTATCTTATAGAGACTGAACATCTGTACAATATATACAAACAATATTATTGCAGTTGCACATAAATGCACTCACAACTTAAAGTAGTGCTCAGAAATTGTCATTTCTGTCTTAGTCGTGACTCTATCTGCTGTTGCGAACACCTCAGTTTATAGAAATATAATTTGCATATATACATTTCCTCAAGACAAGATAAAGCCGGCTGCTTTTCCAGCTGGCCTGTTAGACGACAATTTGCAAAATATAATAATTTGAGACATCGTACGACTGCAGTAAATTACACTTGATTCATTTAGACTTTTTCTGAGCACAACATTCTGCCATATCTGCACTCTCTCCTTGTGCCTGTGCGTGTGTCCGCTGACCTCATTATTTTTTTTTTTTTCCTGCGGCACGAGAATAAACCAAATAATTACAGTTTTGTCTGCTCTGCAGTGTGTCCTTTGAGAAAGGTCACGAAAGTGACTGCATGGTATTTAAATAAATAAATAAAATAAACTGCTGAAAAAGGGCTAATTCTGGATCATAACCACCGGCTGACCAGCAGAGATGAAGAACAGAGCTGCGGAGTGGAAAAACCCTCAGTCTGCGTCACAAATGTTATATGGAGATGAACAAAATCAACATCTTTTTTTTCTTAATATCTTCTGACGTTGCACACAGTATTTATTCAACACATTTAAAAACCATTATGTGTTCAAAGTAGAGAATATTCAGAGCAGATTAACAGCTCTGCTCAGGCCTCCCAGCTGACATTAGACAGGCGTAAAGGACATTCACAGGGTTGATTATATAAGAAGAAGAAACCCTGATGCTGCTCTTAAGAAAAATATTGGTTAACCACTCGCAAGATGCTGCAGATCTATGATGCTGCATGAGTCATAACAGTAACTGATGACCTAAATTAGATGTATATCATTTTCTAAAAAATAATCATTTTATTCGTGCAAGGGGAAGAGCAGACTTATGTAACAGTGTTTGACTTCAGAGAAACTCTCCATGAAGTTAACTGCTCATGATTTAAATACCAAACCATCATTTTTTTTTATTACCCATCAATCAAACTGGAGGAAGTCTGCTTACTGCAGGAAGAGAAGAACTACGAAGCAGTGACGTGTTTTGCCCACTAGAGGGACCCCGCAAGCCGGGAGACAACAAGACATGACAGGCTGATCCAGTTCAGGTTTACATCTTCTGTATTGTTTCTTTTTCACATTTACATGAATTAAAAAAAAAGGGAAAGGCAGGGACAAAGAAATGATCATAACGGACGATATAACATATTCTCATCCTCTCTGAAGGACATGACAGTCAATCATAAAACCGTGGCTTTGTGTCTGTTTCTTTGTGTATTTCATCACATACTATTAAAATGATGGTTTAATCAACACGGCTTACTTCACAATTGAAGCTTAATGCTAATGATGTTTTATTCCACTTTATGATGAAATCATGCTTTATTTCTTTGAGCTGAGGATGTAAAAAATATCTTCTAACACACAACTCCTGTTTGCAATTGTTCACATTAATGTATTTTTTGTGACCTCAGAATAAGCCCGGCTGTAAGACTCCTGATCAAGTATAATATTCTGATTGTGGATACCATGGTTTTAGATTGTGAGCCGTAATTTCAAGGAAAAGTAACAACATTTTGAGATTTCTTTTGACCGATTGGTCTCCTATGTTGAGGTGACTTTACATAAAAACACATTTTTACTACACTAGATGCCACATATGATCGGCTTGCCTGAGACGCATTTAACAAAAATAAAAAAACTTGTGTTACATGACAAAGTATATCACATTTTCCAAACATTGAAATTCTAGAACCAAATACCTCGTTGTTCATTTATCCACAGATCCTACAAGTAGCAGTTACTAACCTTGCTTAATATCCATCTTTTATCACTAGCAGGCAGTTGTGATCAAGTGCCAGGGACCAGAAAGTATAAAACAAAGAGGATGCACAAACAAATCAGGCACACACCGTTTCCCACACATAAACTGGTAAACTAGAATGGAATGCGGCCACCTGACGTTTCCTCGAAACTCTAGAAAGCAACGTGATGAGTTGTGAACGGGAAGTTACAGGGATGTGGATTCTGAATATTATTTTTATTTCATCCTTAAACTTTCAATAGAAGGGCCCCAAACTACTGATTGTATTCCTGAAAGCCCCGCTGATCGTAGGTTCAAGGTATACGAGGTGAATTAATGCCGTCGGTGCTATAAACAGACACATCCGTACATAATGATCATGAAATATGACAGCTGCTCGGGCATCTACTTCTCTCCAGTCTGTTTCAATGACGAGTCTGAAGACTAAAGAAGCAGGCGGAGTGCAGATAAGAAAAGAACTAATTGTAATCATGTCGACACTTTGATTAATTGTGGAATTGGAAATAAGTGCAGGGCGCCTAGTTCCGTAATAAAGACAGATTGATAAAGCGGAGTGAAGCATATTCTCAGCTTAAAGTGACAATACACACGTTTTAGCTTTGAACGCAGATGGTGTCATTGTTTTATAGCAATTACAACATTGTGCAATCAACATTTAATTCATAATGACGAGGAGCAGAACACTTGTGCGTCGCCACTTGAATGAATCTGACGAGAAATTAATGCTGAAGAATTTTTTCTAGTCGACCCTCCTTTCTTTTTGTAGCACTAACTCAGCTGCTGTGGCAAACCACAAACTACCAGATGCAAGACTAATGAGTTAATGTGATGGTGGCGCATTGGACATTTTGATGTGGATCAATCTGGAGAAGTCGTTAGCAGTGCAAATATTAAGGGAGAAGAATATGCTTAGAAATTGACTGGTGTGCAGTCAAACTGCTGAGGGAAAGACAAATCAGTGTGCAGACATACAGCTTCATTCCAAGTCCCAGGACAAGACATCCTGATGAGGAAAACGGTGAGCTAGTGGTGTTTCCCCGTGTGACAGGCGCTCCAGAGGAAGGTTCTACTGTCTGATGTCTGCTGGTCTGAGCTGTCGCTCACCCTCGGCCAGGAAGATCTGCATGGCCCGGTAGAGCAGGTGGACACCCAGCTCACGCTTCCGCTTTGCCTGCCAGTTCGACACCACACCATAAAAATCGCCCCGCTTCTGATTGGTGAGCATCTTCAACCCTGGGATGTGATTGGAGAATGAAACGAGGTTACTCACAGGCTGGACTGACTAGAGTTTTGATTGTGTCCATATTATACCACTTTAAAAAGATAACTGGTTGGGCTTCATCCTCCTCATACTCACCCATGGCCTCCACCATGCAGGCCTCTCTTGTGTACGCCTCCACTGGGATGACGTTCTGGAAGCAGTGCAGTGAGATGACGCCCTGCTCGGCGTTCCACACCTGAAGGATTTGCTGAACTTTGGCGCACAGTTTCTGTCACAGAAACAAAACAGGCGGTGTTTTATATACACATTTTACATCTCATCTAAATCACATTGATTAAGAGTAGGGTTGCAAAGGGGTGGAACATTTCCGGTAAATTACCGGAACGTTTCCGGTAAATTCCCATTGGAAACTGGGGAATTTTGGAAATTTTGGAGATTTTTCTGTAGAAGAGGATAACAGTAAGAATAAAATCTGAAGCAATGGCATGAACATCTACTGTATAAATAGTAAGCCTAGTTAAACAACTGGAATGATCTTATTGAAGATAAATTAATTTACCATCTATGAGGCTATGCTAGCTTTAGCTTATTTGGCATCTAACTTATCAGCTAGCTAACTACTATATGAATACATTTATGTGATATTTGTAGGTTAAACATTAGTACCATACATCTAATTTGTTAAATACATTTCCAAATAATATCAAAACTTATTTCACTTTGTGCAGTCCACAGGCTCAAACGTGTGGCTTTAATAGTCTCGTGCTCTGGGTTCTGTGGTCCAGGATTCTAGAAATCATCTGTGCATGTGATGGAGGAATGCACAGTGCATGTAGGGGGCGTGGCCTCAGTAGCCCTACAGTAAGCAGTGTGCTGTGTGCATGTGATTGAGGAATAGCATAGATATTCAACTGTACTTGAATAAAGTCAGGATTTAGTCAGGATTATGCTAAAATATATATATCATATACATAATTTAGTAAATTCCTGGTTTATTCCCATTAATTCCTGTTAATTCCCATGGTAACTTTCCAACTTTGAAAATTCCCGAATTTTGCAACCCTAATTAAGAGTGATCAGAGTGTGTTTAACCTTGGAAGTCTTGTCCCCTTTGTAGTACTCCAGAGCCTCATACAGGTGGCTGTAAGGACGCGAGCGTTTCCCTTTGCCCACGTAAAATATAGCATGGATGAAGGTGTGGAAACACTCCTGGGGGGTCATGGTCTGACTACGGAACGGAAGGTTGTTCGTCACTCTGGGGGAGAAGAAAAGCAAACGTCTATTTAATTATGTTTAGTGGGTGAAAGGTGAGTGTCTCCATTACATTGGTGTGTGATTGACTCAATAAGAAAAGGGCAGAGAGACAAACACAAAGCGACGTGACCGACCTCGGGTCGAGCAGCAGGTAGTTGAAGCTGGACTTGATGATGCCTTCTCTCCACTTCTTGTTCTGATCCGGTTGGTCAAACTGCTGTGACAAAGCCTGCTCATCCACCTGGCATTCGGACAGCTTGAAGTTCTGCAGGGCCAGATTCAGCTCTGGGCTGTAACCTAAGTCTGCAACAATGAATCAGATCAAAAGAAAATGATGAGCTTCTCTGACGGGAGAATAATGAAATAATATTAACATGATCCAGATTACGGTCGTAGCCTGGGTTAGGTGAAGCAATCAATACCTGTCTTTGGCTGGTCCCGCTGCTTCTGGTGACGTGGTGATCTGGATTTGGACTCGAGCAACAAGCGACACAGCCTCTTCATGTAGACCGGCCTGGTTCGCTGGCTGATAGGACCTGGGCTCTCTCCCAGCCCCACCAGCCTCTGTCTCAGCTCCTTGTCAGTTATCCCTTTGGTCTCCTGCAACAACTCGTCCTCGACCTCGTCGCTTTTATCGACTTGTAGTTCTTTCTGTGGTTTGTGGTTTTCTTTTCCCCTTTGTATGTCTCTCTGCATAGAGCGCCAGTCGTAGAGGATCGTCTCCTCGCTGCTGGTGGTGCTCATGCTGGAGCTGAGCGAGGTGTTGGCTGTAGGTGGAACGTGGATCTCGATCAGCTTGTGGCCCCGTTCCGTATCGGTGTAGAGGTACTCCACCGGTTCATCCACATCCTGTAAGTGTGGACGCCCTCCGGGGGTGTAAGACAGGTTGGCCAGGCTCTGCGGCCGATTGTAACATGACAGCCGGCTCATGCTGTATCTGGGGGTGCACCCGGTGCCCGGGGTGCAAGGAAGGGCCGAGTCTTCCCTGGACCTCTTTGGGGAAAAATAGCTGGAGCTGGATGAAGATGACACCGACTCCAGCTGAGAGCTACATTCCTCAGTGATCCAGACGTCTTCTTTTCTTAGGCAGCCCACATCCGGAGCGTCTTTTACATTTGCCTTCGTGGTTGCCTCGTCTGTGCTTGTCAAGTCATCAGTCAGGAAATCCCTGTCTTCAGAAAGTTTCTTTCCTTGGTCCTGCATGGACAGTATAATCTCTGCAAGGTTTTTTTCATAAGCATCCATGAGAGAGTCTTGATTTTTCTCAAGTAGGACTGTGTCACCCAGAGTCTGTGATTCAACGGTGCTCTTGGAGAGAATGATCGTATCAGCTTGGCTGTTGCTGTCACATGAACAAGCTCCGAGGGTGCTGGACTGAGTGTCCTGGAAATCAGCAGGTAATGACTCTTGGACTGTGCTACTCCCTGAAACAGGTTGTACGTGACAAGGTAAATGCGGTGAACTGTAAAAGTCGTCACTTTTCTGAGACCTGGGAGTCTGACGCTGTGTCCGAACTGGTGTAGGTAGAGTAGCATCAAACAGGGAGGACGTGAAGAAGAGGCTCTCCGGGGTTCTGCTCGCTCTCAGCGAGCAGCGACTCAACCTCGAGCGCGTCCTGCCGGTTACAAAAGGACTCGGTGTAAACGGAAGGTCACATTGTTCTGCTTCATCCTCTAGTTGGACGTCTGCCACTGGCTTGTCAACACTATCTTTTCTTGAAGTATTCATAAGATGCTGTACTTCAGACAAGCTCAGTTTATCAAACGCATCTTTCACGTCTGTCTGAGGCTCAGTTTCAGCTGGAGGAACATCTCCGTCAGTCCTTTTGACAGATTCTATACCAACAGATATTCTGTCTACTGCTGTGGGTGAGCGAAATCTGGGGTGTGTGGAAGTATCCAGTGCACTGGTGTAATGGTCACTCTCACAGCTACTATATTCACTACTCCTGGTCCCACTGCTGCTGCTGCCGCCCCCGGAGGAAAGAGCTGGCTGTTCATGAATGTTCCCTCGGGCCTCTTTCCCACTGTCATCCTCCTTTTCATCATCACTGTCTTCCAGACCACAATGATTGATGACGGTTTTCTCCATGTCCTCTTGTGTGCTTTCACTACCCTCCCTGCAAAATACATAAACATGATCCGGTGATGTGACATCTATGCCCTGCTTGTGTAAAACGGTTGCCATGCGTTCCGTATCCAGGAAGCCGGAGTACTCAGACGGATCAAAAGAGAAGTCGCTGGTGCACTCGGAGCCGTCAGCAGCAGGCTGTTGTTTTGGAGATTCAGGACTAAAAACTGGTAAATATTCATCCACATCATAGAAGCTCACACTCTTACGACTCGCTCGTTTAGACAGAAATGCAGCGTCTCTTCTGGCGGAGATTCTATCATCCGTTGTAGCAGAGTGAACATTTGCTTTGGATGTGAACACACCGTCATCAGTGAACAAATCATCCTCCTTAATCATGGGTATTGCGGGTATTGCAGATATGCGAGTACTTGATAATAAGGAGGGACCTTCAGATGCCCAATGAGAAGTGTTGTTCCAGTTCTGGTTGTGATGTCTTGCAGTGTCAATATCAGAAAGTCTGTTCGTTCCTTTGCAGCTCTGCCTCCCCTGAATGTTCGACAGGTCGAAAAAGGACGAGCGCCTTGTGCTGCTCAGTGGGGCCGCGGCAAAGTCTCTTATCATAGATGAGTGGGAGCTGAAGCTGTAGTCCGACTCCGGATAGCTGGACACGTCCATTTGGTCCGAGTACAATGCTATGGAGAAAGACATACAGAGTGTATTTAAACTTTTGACCCGCTGACAATCAAAAGCAAAAAAAAGTGTGGTAGGACATCTTTGAACGACAGAAAAGGGAAATGTAGCAGAAAAGGGGAACCCTGTTTTTACCTTCATGGCAGAACTTTATATGGTTCTCACTACTCATGTCTGTGTGTCGGACCGCAGGGAATTTCTGCTGACATTTTCTCGGCTCTTTCATTTTCGTTATAAACGACAGCAGTTTGTACTGATTATACACTTTGCAGTGTTACCCTGCAGTGCAGCTGGCAAGGTAAAACTTCCTCCACAAATCGTTCTCACTGGGTTTACTCCCCTCATTATTGGTTTCTGCCTTTCTCCATCAGGAGTGTTCCGATGAAGCTGATGGGGACGAATCAAGACTGCGTTTTAATATAATTAATCGTGTAGTCTGACGATAGACCAAAATTCATTCTTTTCATTTGCCCAGAAAATTGTGAGTGTTATTAATTGATTTATTTAAGACACATGTACACAAGATTCCACCAGATTGACACTCTTATATGACTTTGAACATTTAAAGGATTAGCATTAGGCTAAACATCTTTTAGCCGAAGGCTTCCAAAGATTCTTACTTACAGTATTGGAATTGAGGCACGTCGTCCTCCTCTGTGTCAACAGAGCTGGCCATGTG
>CAAKHC010002589.1:7311-25037 GCA_901007825.1 Macroramphosus scolopax
ATGAATTGGACCCGACACTGATAAATGGTCAGCAGTGACTCATCCAAGAAAAACGTCTGGTGTTCGTGGTTTAGTGACTGGACCACATGGGAGGACACTTGTGAACTTGTGAATGCACATAAGCCTATTAACTGAAACATTCCTCTTCACGGTCCGCTCAAATTATCACACATTCATTGTGGTAACACTCCTCACAGACTGACAGCTCCTCAGACTTGCCATCACACTTGATGTGCTTTGTTTTTGTTGTTTAAGTCCATCTCTGCATCTCCTGCCTGGATCCTTACATTCAGAGAATTCCCTATCCCCATGTGCCCTCACCTCCAGTCCTGTCTCGTATGTTTTCATATGCTTTCACTCTTTCCTTGTCTCTCTTGTTCACTCTGTCCTTCCTCTGCCCTTCACCACTGACCGCTTATGGTGAAACTGACTTTCTGTCGGGAGATCGTATCGATGTGAGGCTTTGGAATTCAACTCTACTCTCGACTCTGCTAAGAAACAGCAAGTCACATAGTTCCTGATTTTGGCCAAGCACTGTTCTGCTGCCTATTTCCATTCATTTGTTTCGTATTGTCATACTTCCAACACTGTTCCTGTGCTAAGTTTGAATTGCATTATATGTAATTGTAAGAAAATGTGATTTTCTTTTTTGATATTTTATCTGTCGTAAACATTTCATGGACCTGTTAAAGACTGGAATCAGGGAGAAACTCTATATAAATATATATCATAGGTAAACTCCAAATCAGTTATTATATTGGCTCATTATTTCTTGTGTTTTTAACACATCAAGTATATAACTGCTAAAGAAAACATGATTAAATAAGCTCTTAGTTTTTACAGGAGTTATGAACTGCTCATAGACATGCATCCTGTTATTCATACTTATCAGCAGCAACCAGGCTCAATGTTTGCGTGCAGCATCTAAGAAGCCCTATTGTCAGGTTTGTACTTTGCCTGAACTCTAATCTTCACTAGAGTAATGTGACTCTCTGATACAGTGGCAGGAGTTCTCCAGGAGTTCTCCAGGAGTTATCCAGGAGTTCTCCAGGAGTTATCCAGGAGTTCTCCAGGTGAAGAGATGAAGTAGCTGTTTCTCCTTGCTCCCGGTGTTAAACATGCCTAAAACACCTGCTGGTCTCTCACTGAAATCAATGTTATACTGCTGAGCCTAATATCAAACTTAAAACAGGAAATCTAACAATCATAAGTCTTTAAAGTGTTATCAAAATTCAAATTGAAATGTTAAATACATTTGATGGTATAGTTTACTTTTTTTATTTTTTTTCTAATGAATGCAGGTAGTTGAATGGGTTATTATTCAGTGGCCCAACCATCCAATGTGAGTTAACCCTCTGAACCCCAGGCAGCTTCTAGCTGTTGAGAACCAGAAAGAGAATTATAGCTTACAGCTTCTGGCTGTGAAAAACTCTGAGAAAACATGCTTTTACAACCCGCTAGCGATGGTTGGGGTTCAGAGCGTTACAGGTGTGTATGGCTATTAAACATGTGGCTCCTTTTTGTACAGCTACTGACTGAATGATTCGCTACACCACAGTACTACTGTCTCATCAACCAGTGGAGAATCCTAATATTATTAAATAGTTTATTTTTTACATCCTAATTGTGACCAAATGATCATCTTTCTGAATGGTATGATTCAAATCATTTCAGAATAAAGTTTTTCAGCTTTATAAGCTTTGTGTTTGACTCCTACATTACCTTACAGAAGGAATAGAAATGATCTCCCTTGAGGATTGTTCACCTGTCGTAGCTTGTTGCTGAGAACTATGAAGGGCATTAACAGAGCAGTATTCTTATTTATGGATGTAAATTAATTCATTTCATGTTTCAAAACATAAGACATTGTACCTGGTGTAACACTGAGCATGTGCAAGGACTGCCTAAGGCAACGGTGTATTTCATAGGATCTGTTCGGCGGAGAACTTTACATCCTGGGTATGTGACTTATTGCTTTTTTCCTTTCATTTTTTGCCTATGCCAGTGTTGGATACATTCACTTCATCCACTCTGATGCCATATGGAAGTGTTTATATACATTTGTTTTGTGTTCTCTTCTAAAGCATTGTGTAGTATTTTCCTCTGTGTGTGTGTTGGACTCAAGTTGCAGGTCATATAGAATAATATACACTTCTTATGATAAGTTTGTCTTCAGGCGACTGAAATATGAAGTAAATCCTAGGCTGATGAAAAAGCCTCTACCAGAATCCATGTATCAAATGTTTGCTTCAGATCCTACAGAATTCTAAGAATATTGAGGATTTATCACCATGTGTTGAATCATCCTTCGTTAAACTCGTCTCTTGTCCTGTAGGACTTACGGCTCCCAAATGTCACTAATATGGATGTTGTGTGTTTGCTGTTTTATTGTTCATTTGTTTGTTTATGGGACCTTTGTATCAGTAATTCTAAAATGTCTTTAACATGGCCCAGTGTTGTCCTATTAGCAGAGTCCATTTATATTCTATGGATATTGCAGGTAAGTTTTAGAGCTCCTTTGGGTTTTATTTAGTTATCCAACCACATGTCTTCTCATGTCCTGTTTTTTTTTCATCTTAATGGTAATCATCACCATCTCAAACTGGCATTTCCCTCCTCTGTGTTTCCTCCTCTTCTACTCTGTCTCCAGTTTGCCGAAGGTTGCTGACCTGATGGAGACCTGCATTGATGACGTCCTCAAGGCTCCTGTTGTTCCCACAGCGACGGCCACAGATGAGGCGGGATCAAGTAACACCTTCTCTGCTGCCGGTGCCACCCTGGAAGATTCGCTCAGCCTCACTGGTGAGTAATATAAAAGGTAGCAAACATAATCGGGACATGTTTGTTGTCTAAAAGTCAAAATTAAACCGAAACCTCTGTTGCCAGACTCAGAAATTCAAACATTTCTGAAGCTTGTATGCAACCGTAATTCTCAAAATTCCCCTCGTATGGATGAGATGTTTGTTGACAGTTCAGACTATGCTACTCATCTTGTGTCCAACACTCAGATTATCCTTCCTATTGTACAAACTGGCTTGCTAAGATTCAGTCAGTTATTAACAAACCGCAAACCTACTTCAACAACCATTAACATGTTGTCAATGATTGGTAAACAAAAGCAAACCTCTGGAGATACAGTAGATTATGGATGAAATGTCTTAAGGTGATGAATGTAATTATGCAATGGTAGTAATGTTACATTTGTGAACTGTATTGCACTCAGTCAAATTATTGAGTCTGAGTGTTGAGCAACATGAGTGATGTTAGTTGGGTGTTGCTTTGCCTCAGAAACAGCAGCTCGTCTGAAGCAGCTGGAGTTGGAGGGCAGTCCGCTTCCTCCTACTTCAAAGAACGTCAACATCAACATGGCCATGAATAATCAGGTGGGTGCTGCTTCATGCAGCGTTTCTGTTAATCTTCTTTTATCTCAGGACATGAAATCCAGACTAACTAAACATTAACTGAGCCTTCTAGCTATCGATTTTCAATCCATGTTGTTACAACCTCCAGTGGAGACACACATGACAGGAGGGTTATTGCTGCTTGAGGTTCATCTTTTTCAACCATAATCTCTTTAACTCTCTCTTTTTGAATGTTATGTAAAACCCTTTTGCAAAAGGAGGACGTTGTGAAGCTCACAGAGAAATGCGGTCTGAACAGCGCCGGTGGTAGTCCAGTCGTCACTCCACTTCGCACCCCGGAGGATCTAAAGAGTAACATCCTGAAAGCACAAGCAGAGGCCGCTGGATTTAAGGTGAAGAACAAACTTCACACAACTGGTGAAAAAGGAAAGGAGGACAGGAATGACAAATATAATAAAATTATAATTCCTCTGTGTTTATATGTTAATTATTCAAGTAGGTGTGCATTGTATAATACTTCTTAACATGCAAGCTGACAGTCTAACTTGACTAATATATCAGCTTATATATCAGCAAGCTCCAGAAAATTGAGTGTTAAGATGTTTTTTCTACTTCATAGTTCTTGACTTCGCTGCTCTCATTGAAAATGAGTCATTTCTGTCAGCTTGAATAGTTTTTACATGGACGCTATATTATGAAAATCCTTCTCCATTATCACGGAGCATATTTAGAATTAAACTTTACATTTGTTTGGTTTTGGTCTGAGACTTCTGCCCTTTCTGAAGTAGCTACAGCTTCAGATTGTGCTGACAGTTCGGTGAAATGTTGATGCACATCCCCTCTCTGTCTCTAAGTATTTCTCTCTTGTCTTCGTTCCTCTGTGTAGGGATGTTTGGAGGAAAACGTTGCAATTACTGGAGATAAAAACTGTAATTTGCAGGAGGCTTCCGCCAGGTATGAAAAGTCTGTAATTACAGAACAAAACACACATTTCTTTAATTGAAAAAGGGAATAATTAAAAAAAGGGACATGTTGAAAACATGTCTACCAACCTTCTTTTTAGGTCTTAGCAGCATTTCCTCCATTTTTTTCTATATCTATTTGCTTTTTTTGTTAGCACAGCACACATGGACGGGAGATAAGACATTCTCATGCATGCTTCATTGTCTTGAAATTGGGCCTCCTCTATTCTCTTCCTTAATCTTCCTGAGTCATACCAACTGTCCAAGCAGTGTGTCAGCCAATCACAGCGCTCCCTGCTAGAGCTGATTATTGACTTGAATATGCATGAGGCGTATTAGCATAGCAGACAACATTACATCACCTGCAGCTCATCCTTATAAGCAAGCATCCACAGAACAACTCTCGTACACTCGTCTTGCATGAGAGGCTGTAAATGGCTGTCTATCTATTATGTACGGAAACTAATGAACTGACAATAAAGCCTTGATCGGCGAGATGATAGAATAATACCTATTGTTAAAAATCTAAATTGATGCCTTCCTTGCCTCGTCTTTCTTCCCTGAATCCCATTCTGATACTAGGAATGATTTCATCACGTATCGTGAGTCGTGTTTTGGTAAATCAGGCCGAATATTTCATTTGAGAATGTTCACGTGTAGACACAGAACATCACTGGACACTGTAAAATATGCTCGTCTGTTGCCAGGTTAAAGGTGCGAACCGGCTGGATGGGCAGTAACTCATCTCTGTCTGTTAGCGGTCGCCCTGATGCACAAGATTCCTGGGACTTGCTCAAGCCAGCCGCCCAGGTCTCATCTGCAGCGGCCAGGTGTGTGCGCGTTTGCAAAATGCTTGTGTGCCGTAGTTCACTGGATAATTTGAATGGAATTTTACCCTATATTAACACTTCCCTTTCTTATATCAAACTGTAAGTAAAGAACTTTTTGTAACTATTTGATGTATATTGTCTGAATTTAGTATAGTTATATACATTTTAGAAAACGTTGTCATTGATAGGCTGTCATTGTTTAAAGTCAGAAGGTAGTAAATTGCCCTTTAGTTATAACAATCACGACATTCTATTGTATTACTTTCACTTTACCGACTTCCGCCATTAGGTATTGACAGAGAGAGAGGACATGGTATCTATTTGAATGTAAAGATGCCAAGAAATAAATAACAGTGAAGAGTAAAACAAAAAGATGGTGAACATTCGGATGTATAACATCATTTTTGCATAAGAGGTGCTTGTTGTTGTGATAGTCTTTGCTGACATCTAGTGGTACGTTTGAGTAGTGTGTGGGTGTGTTAAGTCACATGACTTGAGTTCTGCCTGGATACTGCTGGCAGCCTCTCTCAATAAGAGTTTACTGTTAGACGACACAAAAAGCAGGCATGTAGACGCTTGACCAAGCAATTCATGAGGGCCTGATGTCTCCAGGCCAATTGATGCAGAAAATGCTGGTAAAATCCTGCCTGTTTCCCTGATATAGTCTGGAGACCGGAGGCCCCTGTTGGGCTGAAACAACACATGAATGTATTTGACAGATAACCTTGGGTTTTTGACTGTTTGAGCGAAACAAGCAATAAGAAGACATTACCTTTGGCTGTGTGATGTTTCATATAATAAAGGGATTTCTTAATGAATCACCTGAAAAAGAAAAACAAGTGATTTACAAGTGAAATGTGTGATAGTACTTCATCTCAAGGATACAGAACTTACATTTCTACAGTGCTTATTTATCAAATCTGAAATTCTTGTGTGTTTGCTTTATTTTTCTGTTCTCCTTTTCATCAGTGCGGAGAGGTTAGCTGAAGAAGTAACTGCCCCTCTAACCATGATGCCCTCCGAGTCTGCCATCGAAGTCACGGCGCACATGGTAAAATATAATCACCTGCTAGTTAGATTAGCTGCTGCGGTGCATTTTGATTGGTTACCATGGAAATTCTGAATCCTTTTACACATGATAGACACAGGTATATGTTATGTGCTGTTGAATTTCCAATACCGTATCAATTCATACATTTATTGAAATATTTTGGGGGTTCCCATCTGGTCTGACACAACACTGCACTGAGTTTCAGTGTCGCAAAAAATATGCACTGTACGCACAATGCTTTTGTCTCTGATGTTTGTATGTCGTGGTGACGAGTGTTTGTGTCACTTTGCAGGTAAAAGCAGAGGAAGATGAGCTGCCAAACGCTGCCTCACCGCTGTCTGACAATCTCATCGACTTCACTGATCCAATTACTGTGGTGAGGTCACATTAGTATTCTCTAAAGATTGTGTGAGCAGCTCTAAAGCAGGAAATACTTTGGTGTCTTGCTCACAAGCACTTGGAAGGCCACAATGGTCATTTCTGGAAGTAACTTAAAACAAACTGTGGATCACTAAACGTTATCTTCACCGGTGCCAGGTGCAGTCACAGGCCTCCTTCTGTTATATATTGAAATATACCTTTGATTACAATCTGGAGTCAAGCGGGGTGAAGGTACCCCTCTAAATGATCATGATCAATAACAGCTTTCCTGTTGTTTTCCAGCTACCACCACTGCAGCAGCCTAAACCTCTCATCTCACCTCGCTGGATCATTCCTACAACTGCTGTGAGTGATCGGTCTCTGCTTTCAACTAACATGTTTCCTCCTCAACTGTCTACTTGTCCGTCCGGCTCATTTGTCTGCTTACGTTTGTCTGTCTTTTTATCTGAGGGTCTTTGTGAAATGTTGTAGATGGTTTTGATTTGCAGCTCACTGTTGGTTTTCATTTGTACTTACACATCTGCTGCACACTGATGTAGAAGCAACAGTATGTAGCGACTGACCTGCTTCCTTCTCCCTCATCCCCTCTAATGCAGCCTCCTGGTGTCTTTACTAACGGCCTGCTCGACCTCGACCCCTCTGTTAAGGTCACCCCTCCTCTCCCCGCAGGTGGGGGAGCAGCTTTCACCCCAGCCCTCCCTCACCCCGCTCAAACACGTAAACCCATACCCACAAGGTAAAATTCTTTGCAAAATGTACCTGTACCAGATTTGAGCTAAAGTTAGCTGGACATTTGCTGCTGATTGAGCTGCTTCAGCTTTAACCCTGAAACAGCTTCAGGTGGGCAGCAGGTGAAATAGAAAGAGGTTGTTCTGCTGTCATTCCTCCTAATAGGAATTAATTCCTGCTTGGCCTTGCTACTTCGAGAAACCATGAGCTCACTCTGAGGTTCAACATTGTTGCTGTATGTGAAGTTCTGCTAGTCACAGAAAACATTGCTCATCATGTAGGCGTTGTTGATACGCACTCTGGTCTCAGAATAACCGGAGCCTTGCTTCCTTTTTAAAGCGAGTGTTTTTCAGAACATGCTCATCACATTTCATTTAACTTGGAAGTGGAGGTGTAATAATTTCACCAGCAAAAGACGATGGATGTTACACTTGTCATTCTCTAACGCAGTACTTTTCTCGTGTCCTACAGCACTGCGGGTCCGCAGCAAGCCTTGGAGGATGGAGCCAAAGCCAGAGGTCTCCTGACCACTGAGCTCTAATGGAGAAATGAGAAGCAGCCATCCCAGCATTAATCTCCCTGACAGCTCTCCCACCTTCACACATTTACACACCACCAAGCTGAACACGATGGGCGAAAGAGGAAATTGGAACCAAGGAAGAGGCAGCTCGCAATCACCACAACCACACTTTTATCACACTGACAACAGAGTGCATCTGGCAGTGCTTTGAATTTGAGCATAACGTGCCATCAAGCTCTGTTTTGTGAAACCTAGAAATATATTCAGCTGCAGTATTCAAATCTTAAGAGCACCGTACTGACCACCGTTTACTTAATCCATCCAGTCTGCCAAACCACGTTCTGTCCCACCTGCTCCACCTCTTTGGAGCTGACTGGTGATGCAAGGACTCAGCTACACTGGTCAAGTTCAGCTCACACACTGAAACGTATAATGATGCTGTGAAGTACACTGCTTAAAGGCAACCACAATCAGCTTGTGACTTAAAGGGTAGATTGTTTCTTTTTGTGCTGCTTTCCATCCCCCTTTTTCTGTCGTATCACTAGTAATGCATACCACTGGATATCTGCCACTCTGAGCTTCTCTGTACATTCACCGATCACCCAGCAGGTAGGGCTGCTGAATCACACTGGACGAAGGACGCAAACAAAGAGACAATGAAAGTGTTATTAGTAAGAGATAGAAACACCTGGACTCTGAGCGTAATGAGACACGTGGATATGATACATTCTTAAACCGAGTCAGGCTACATGTTTATCATGTCTGTTTGAAGCCACTGGATATAAAAACGTTTGTCTCCCAGGAATCACTGGATTATCTTTGCAACACTGGACCATTTTTAACATTGATGGATGACAAGAGATGATGTCATCAGTGTTTTTTTTTTTTTTTTTTTAATGTTTTTATTCTCCATCGTGGTACTCTGTGACTTCCTCACATTATGGTATGACCATCATGAATGATTGGATGGATTCAAAGTTGATCCTCTACCTATTCTCTTATATCATGACACCACTACAACAGTAGGACATTTTACCCTTTTATTTTGCCTGACATGTGTTGGTAGACCTTGTTTCCCTGTGATGCTGTTCTCAGCATCCACATCGTCGCTGTTCATGTTTGAATTAGGAATGTAAATCCTGTAAGTGAAAACATGTCACCTGCTGTTAGTTTACTGATCACTGGAGCACACGCTGGACAACGTATACCGTTTTTGAGTTAATCTAACTGGATATATGAATTTTAGAAAATACATTTGTACTGATTTGTAGAGAACGGTTGCTAGTATTAACGTACTGTAGCTACTATGTTGCCTGATGTAAATGAGCGTGATCAAATGATGTCTGGGAACGCTGAAGCTGCCACAGGATGTAGTTTTATGCTGATCATTGTAGTTCTCAACTGGAGGAAAACTTGTGAAATATCTTAAAAGCTTATTTTGTACCTGTGAAATTGCGACCTGATTCTATATTGTCTGTCTATATGAATGAAGTATATCACACTGACTCTTAAACTGTAGAGTTGTAGATCCCGTCATTTGAACAACAAATCCTATTAGCACACGCGCTGTGATCACATAGTCTGAAGGTTCCGTTTGATTGGAGGATGTTGATGTGATCACCTGTGTTGAACAAGGGAAGCTGACTGTTTTATGTCTCATTGCAGTGACAGTTATTTATGCTGCTGTTGAGTGTAATCGTTCAAACATTACATGTCCAGACACGTTCTAGCCTCCAGGTATGATGTATTGTCGGTGTGATGGCGTCAGCTGGCTGTAGATATGAAGTAGATTTATATATATTTTTCATATGATGTTGGCAGTATTGTTACCGCGCGCAGCGTCGAGGCGAATGACGAGAGACGTAGGAAACCTGTTTCTGTTCAAACTGACTGAAAACTGTGGTTATTGTAATTTCTCAAATGCTATTTTTATGAACTTTTTTTTTTTCCTGGAATATCTGATCATGATACAGTAAAGCTTTGCTGGGAATCACGGCCTTTTCATTTGTTTGTTTCAGTAATGTTGAAATGGTTTGTAACGAAGGTCGTCAGTGATTACAGTTGACACTGTCTGATTATTTGTGGTGGACAATATGTGATTTCTGACTTGTTGAATCAGCTCTGAAACAAAGTCTTGGGTCAGTCGGAAGACAGAAACAAGAGTTTATGTTTTAGCTTAAATCTATTTTCTCTCTGCTCTTATAACCACATCCGAAATGTAGCAATAACATCTCCCACAGCAACGGTCTGTATATCAAAGTGCAGTATTTGAAGTTACAATGCCTCCTTGTGCTGCTGCCTCCAGAAGTCTGTAATACCTGTAGCTTTTGAAGAGCATCAATCATCTACTTACGTATGGAAGAAAACACTATCATTTCAATCTGCCATGATCAGGAACGTCCTCAAGAAGCTGAGGCCTCATCATGTGCTTCATTGATAACACACATTGTGTCGGGCTGACGGCAGATTCAGCTGTGGAATTCAGCCAGAACTTCATTTATCATCATTTAACCCTTCACCTGGTGGGGAAGCACTCAGTATGAACCTGTTCGCTCTCTCAAGCTGAAGAGATGACCGTGAAAGATGAAGCTGAGAAACAAGGGACGAATAGTCTGCTGAACGGGAGGTGAGATTCACTTTTTACACTAACTAGCAGTCCAAAATGATTAATAGTGTTAAATAGAGGTATGAAGTGGTGTATTGATCAACCTGGCTTAGCTTGGTTACGTTAGGTAGGTAGCTTAAGCTAATGTGCAGCCGACAGTTTACCTGTGTGTTGTTTATATTGAGTCCCTCTTGTTCTGGCCAATAAGAGCTCTTGTTACTTGTACTATGTGAGATCTGTCATCTATGCAGTCAGTCTTGTTAACCATAAGCCAACAGGACAACAACATTTTAAATCTGAGTTATATTATTTCGATTTGCTGACAGCTGTCACAGATCCTCGGGACTTGAATGGGGTCCAGTTTTATCCAGGTGGAGGTTGGAAGCTTTGGCTGCTCAGTTTGTTGATCAGTTGTTGAGGTTTGACCTCCAAGAAGATGATTTATCCATCACATATGATATTGTGGTTGTTAAAAGCATGATTTGAAATTCGATCATGCTGAACACTCTATTCTACCTACACAGATATTCTGGTTCAGAGGTTGCTTCAAATAAACTGATTATGTATTGTAATGAGTAAGCCTACCTTCATCTGCCAGCAGTCTTCCTCCTCTGTTCCTCTGTCCTCAGCCTGTCCCTCTCTGTTCAGTTCCTGGGAAGAAAGAAGCTAGTTGGCATCTCTTCAAACTCATGTTTAACTTGACTTTTAACACTGAAATGTTGAAACTCATGTAAATTTGATAGTTTAAACAACGTTAGATGATAAAATGTAATGTTTTTGTTATTTTCAGAGTGAAAACATTGAGGGAGAATGAAGCATTGCAAGTGAAGCAGGTGGATGCAGGATGTCATGCAGTGTGATGGAAGGCAGGAGGAAGTCTGAGAAGTGTTCCCCGGCTATCTGCTAGCACTGAGGAGAGCAACAGGGTTGTCTTGGAAGAAGAGAAGAGTGCCAGAAACACAGCAGAGCCAAGGAAGCAGGTCCTTGAAATACTGGCGTCCTAGTCTTAACTTACGGCTGTATGCTACTTCTTGGTACAATGCAAAGATGAAGTTAAACCAATAATTAATTCAATTTGTTTTCAAAAGTAAGGTATTTTAGATTCATTGTATTTAATATTATTAATTTTATTTGTATTTCTTTTTTTTATTTTCTTTATTGACATGGAAGACTGAATAAAGAAGCTTTGTTCCTTCTCTTGTTGTTTTATTTAGATGCCAAATGTAATTATTTCTTGTAGATGTTTTATAAAGGTTGTTTTTCCCCATAATGACTGTTAAGATTAGTTTTCAGACAGCTATGTATAAATTTGTAAAGACTTCCTAGTGTCAAGTGAAGTCACTCAAAGCAGATTTAGGTTTCACTGTAAGTTCCCCAAATCGCCACAAGGTGGCGCAAGAGGATCATTTTTACCTGGAATTGAGCGGATTTATTTTTTAATGCCACATTTCCACTTTGTAACCTACATGTGATGACACTTTTGTAAAAAAATCTGAGACATTAAAATATTAATTAAATTGGGCTCCAAGTTGTCAGAATAGTGTGTGAAGCAGAAGGTCATTCATTTAGTTACAGACATTTGTAGGCCTGACCTCTTTGAAACGACCGGTTCATCTTCTGTGGGCTCAAGTACGTAACAAACTGGCAGCAGGATCATCCAAGTGTTTGCCTCTAGGGTGTAGTGTAGCTCCAGAGTGAGAGAGGAAGCCTGTCTGAATCTTTATCAACATATAGACTTATCTTATCTGATGTGTTATTAAACATGTACTCCAACCTGATCACAAACTCAAAGAGGATTTCAGTGGATATTTCCCCCTGGATATACTTTGCCATTTCGATAAATCACAGTCTAATATCTCCAGGTTCAGGATTAGTGTCTCGTTTGCTCAAGAAAATCTGCTAATCAGATTTGACGTGAGTGATGTCTGCAGCAGGCGCACAGGAGTTATTTGTGAGAGTGGATTAGTGTTTGAGGAGTGTACATGACATGGTTATCTCCCTCCAAGTAGTTCAGGCTACTTTTAACAAATTAACTGTCGTTCATCTCTTCAGTTGCTTCATCAATGAGAACAAAACACATCATCTTCCCACAAGGCAGGAGCGATGAACTGCTACAAGCTCATTATGGCCCACTTTGGCTGTAATAAAAAAAAAACGACGTTAGCAAATCGTCATTCAGCAACAAAGTGAAAGCAGTCCGCCGATATGTGTGATCAGGCGTATTGGTTTCATTTGGAGAGAGGTGATTTAAAACACACTGTCTGATCCGTGCAACAGAACAACACACAGTTGGACCATTATTAAACAGCACAACGGCCTGCAGCTCAATAACCAGGACGACTCCCCTCAGCAGATGGGCCGACTCTTCCCCGGCTTCCAAATGAATAATTGATTCCGTACATGGACCTTATGCCAGGTCATGATTGCTTAAGCATGCTCAAAGCTCCGGGTGGATTCATGGAGATTTGGCCTGATGTCACCAGTTCATCTAAGAGCAAACATAACATGTCCTCTCCTAAATTATTTTTTCTTTGAGGATATTCAGATTTTTTTTTATTTTTTTTAATGAAGCCTCGTCTTCTGCTTGATGACCTGCTGCTCGATGGCAGTTTAGAGGGATTCAGCTAATTAAACCAAGAATAGCAGAGCATATAAAGAAAGCTGTGTGTCAGCATTTCTAACCCTAACACTTAATCAAACAAGAGCGATACGAGGACGCACACCTCAGCCATGGTCCAGTCACCCTCAGAATGTGTGGGACACACAGCGTTGGCGTTACAAGGTAAAAGTCCTCCTCTTTAAATGGCAAATTAATCTTTTAAAGAAGTCCTGCGTCTGAGGAACATTTCATAGAAAACCCATCAGTGACTTGTTGATACTCAAACAACAAAGGTAAAGCACAACCTCCTTGGTGGAGGCAAAAACAAAAGGCAAATGTCAGTTTTGCATCGTGTAACGAGCGTCTGCTTTTCATTAACTCCAAAGACATTCAGAGTCTGTTATTTATTGGTTATTAACACAGTGCATGATATTGGATTTACCATGAGAAGAGTCCAACTAAACATTCATAACTAAACATTTTCTGGAGGCGGATTTAATTTCAAAAGATTTTATTTTTATATATAATATTACATAATATCAATTTATAATGATTATTGTGACGTACACAGTAACACTCATCAAACTAACTGGACTTTGGGATCAGGTGTATTCTGGTCTGGACCCGAGTCGATGATCATTCTAAAGGGACGTGTTGAACTGTGATCACAGTGGTAATCACACCGATACTCGGTGTTGTAGTCATGGACTATAAATCGACTCTAAGCTGAACATCTTTCAGTTCATATTGTTCTCTTGTCATTGTACCACTTTGATCCTTAAACATCGAATGTTTGCAACATTAAACTGGACCTTTATTTATCCATTTTGATTTGGTGGCCTGGCGAGCGACCGGAGCTGGACCGTTTCTGGTTACCATGACGATAGGTTAGAATCATCAGTTGCATTCTTTATTGTCTCCTGGCTTAAAATACCGTCATTTCTTTAAAAATGTCTCATTAGATTATAAGAAGAAATAACTTTACATGTGCTGGTCCATATCAACACTCCATATCAGAACAGAGGAGTGAAGTTTCCAAAGGATCTGAGAAGACTGGAGAAGAAAAATAAAAGTTTGGCTGGTAGAAAAAAGAAGCCCGTAATTCTTCATGCCCAATTAAATCAAAACAGCACTCTGGATGAAACAGGTTGTTCTTGTTCCAGTTCAGCACTTGTCACTTTAATTAAAACACACTTTCCCATTCTGGGTTCAATCCAGATGCTGATGAAATACTCTGCTCCCGGCCGCCTCACATCTGTCTCAGATCCTGACGAAGACTCCTGTTCCTGCAGAATCAACTGACCTTGAAAAAAATAAAATGTCACGCTGCAAAGGAACAAATGAGCGAGCATCTGGAGGGGAAGAGGAAGCGAGAGCTGGAGATGATGCTCGGTGAGTGTGCGCACAGCAGACACGCACTGACTTCCCCGCTCAGTATCAGGTTGATACAGAGGAACGTTCAACAGGTAAACTTGCATAAATGAAACACACACTGATTCATTCTGTCTGTCAGTCAAGACAATAAAGGCCTTTGTGCTGTTGCAGGAGATATTATTCTCCAACAGTATTCAGAGAAGAAGCTTAAACATCTCAACTATCAAAATGGGCTTATATCCTCGGCATGTGCGTGCGTGTGTGCATGCATGCATGTGCGTGTGTGTGTGTGTGTTCGGTGTGGGGAGGTATTCGTAGTCAAAGCTTTTGAGATGATAAAGACGTGAGTGAGCGGTAATTGATCCCTAAAGAGCTGCATTGTGCCAGTTAGTGTGTATATGTGTGTGTGTGTGTTTGTGTGTGTGCCAGGTGAGATGGTGATGTGCCAGATTCAATAAAAAGCCTCATTATTCATTGGGGAACTGACACACACACACACACACGCACACACGCACGTACACACACGCACACACACACACACGTACACACACACACACACACACACACACACACTCGTTAATTGGCAATTTTCACGTCAGCATTGTCTCCGTCTTTAGCAGTATCTCATTATTAATCCGTCATATATTCCGTATTTTGTTTTGTACTGTGAACTGTGTGTTCCCGGCGAGGCACAGACTTAAACAAACACACTTATTTGGGGATAATTGTACGGCCACAAACATAAAATACTCCCAAACTGTCTCTCCTGAACTCTGTTTCTTTAGGCAACTGTTGCCAGAAACACACAATCAGCAGTAATCGGTGATAAAGGGACAGATATTTGCCGCAGGAAAGGGTGGAGACCAAAGCAGAGCAGAAACTGAATTTACTTTTCGTATTATTACTAATCGATGTCTGATCGATAAGTAAACAATCAACAATTTATACATATTATACATCTTCTGGCTGTGAGTGACAAAAACAGTCAAAGACAGTTGAAATGTTTAGGTAAGATGACGTCACAGTCACCAGAATAAAACCTTCTTCACACTACAGTGACTCACTGCTGCCCCCTAAGGTACAAAGTGGTATAACAGGGGGGCAAGCTGGTTAGAACCCTGACAAATGATGACTTTAAGGCACTTGGTTAGGATCAGTGAAACACGGTGGTCCAGGTTAAAGCTGTGAAACGTGACGGGACCTTCCGGTGGTCCCCGTTTGCAAACTCTGGTGTTTGTTTGGATCCATCCAGCTCCCCGACCTCCGAGCACGGAGCTTCTCACTCAGATATGTTGAGGTAATGATTAGTGGTTATTGTGTGCAAGAAAAATTGCTTTTGGACAATAGACAGGATGTGAACGGCCTCCAGTGTCAGAGCAGCTTCCCTATCTGGTTTCGGTTTGCTGCTACACGGTGACACTACTTGTTCGTCTCAGGCAATATTTCCTCTTCTTCTTACAACTAATCAAAAGATATATATGAATAAGACCGCTTCCTCCTGCAGTCAGAGTACCGGCTGTTGTTAGTGTTATCAGTATACCAGGTTCAATGGCTGCCCTGTATCTGTGTGTGTGTGTTTGTGTGTGTGTGCATGCGTGTGTGAACGCGAGAGGGAGAAAACGAGTGTGTGTGTGGGTATCTGACTGGCAGGCAGCCTGACACGGCTCATGTGTGACAGTTGCCCTCCTGTGTGCTGTCGACGGCACCCAAATGGGCACTGCCAATCATCCCACACATCGACCCACCAACCCAGACCACACACACACACACACACGCACACATGCACACATGCACACACAAACATCAAATGTGATGCACCCGGTGATTTGATTGATTTTCTATACTTTCTGCTCAGGATCAATAACTATATTATTAATAAAGGCAGTTTAAAAACAATCAGCTGATCTTGGTGTAGCATGCTGCTACGTTTATTTTTTAAAAGACAACAGGTTGCAGCAGAACTATCGGATTTCTCTCTCTAATTGAATGATGAGGTTCCTTCGCCCCACCTGCTCCGTTGCCACGGCGCCTGCGTGCAGCACAGATAAAAACCTCCTGGTTCTATTTACACGTCTCGTCCAGATGAGGTACTAAAGTACAATAACACAGCAGAAAAGCTTTTTTATGGTCGGGAACATCCAATCAAGGCTCTTTGAAATGTTATGATTAATAACATTCAGCTTGGGTTGAGTCTCTCCTTCTAATATCCTGGAATAATAACGCAGATTGACATGTTTTTGACATTCAGAACACCCCGTTTGTTGACATTTAGTCGTCCCTTTCTTCATCCTTTGAGAGTCTTCATCCACTGTGTCCATTGTGATGCATCCGTATTGCGGTTCCATTGTGTGTATTGTTCCGTTATCAATTTGCTAACACTTCCTGCAGATCCATGTGTGTCCCTTGTGGTTTACCGTATCCTGATTGCCACAAACACATCTGTCACACCGACCGTCGTTTCCATAACAACCGTTATTGAGACGGGCAACTGCATCCAATTCACCCCACGGGGGGGAAGAAGATGCACAAGTCGACGGACGCACATGCAAACGCTCACAAATAAACGTTTGGATGACAGCACGGGTCACATTGGCGTCAGTGAAGATGTTTGTTATTCAGGCAGCTCAAACGGAAAATAATGAAAAGTTACTCATTACCATGTCTTTTCTGTCGCTATCCCTCTTCATCTGTCTCTTCCTCTCTCACCCACACTCTCTCACTGATAGCGGTTCATCACTTTCCGTCAAGCTGCCTCATTCAAGTTAATTAGCGAAGTGTAATTCTATCAGTCTGCAGGCCTGAAGAGAGAAGGGTCTCTCTCTCTGTGAATGTGCCACAGAGACACCATCTGCTCTCACAACGGCTCCACAGAAAAATATATTCTGTATTATATTTGTCTAAGTTTTAAATTAGGAAAAACAACACAGAAACTTATAGGTTGAACGTGCAGCTGAGCGACATGAGACATGAGACGAACATCACATGTTCAGATACAAGTGCAAATCTCAAGTGTGAAGATGAAAGACGCAACAAAACAAGGCGGCAGTAACAGGTGTGAACTGGTGCGAGCGTGCGAGCGGCATGAGAAGCTCTGTCGACTCCGACGTGGTGCAACAACTGATGCACGTGTGTTCTGTAGGAAAGATGATGAGTGTGAGCTGAGGGAGGAACGGTCGTGTTTCTACTGTCTTCAAAGTAAGTTGTTCACATTCGTAATCACTTTAGGAGCAGGGGGGATCAAGAATTGGTTTCAAATTGGTTTTTACATGTAATCCAGAATTAAATATCCCAAGGAATTTCAAATTAAAATGAA
>CAAKHC010002591.1:0-16997 GCA_901007825.1 Macroramphosus scolopax
GGGGGGGGGGGGGGGGGGGGGGGGGGGGGAGTAGCACTGATGGTAGGAAGCCATGAGAGGAGATCACACGGCCCAGAGATCTGGTGTAGAGTGAGAGTAGCAGAGGCCCGGGGACGGAGCCCTGAGGGACACCAGGGTCGGGACACAGATGTCCTCCAGGAGACGTCCTGCAGCTCCTCGTGTTCAACCACTGACATGCCTCTTTGTTACGGTGAGCGGAGACGGGAACTGAAGAGCTGATTTATGTCCCAGCAAAGACAACAAACGTTCCGCTGACGCTGACGCTAACTTCTACGTGTTTCACCTTTCTGTGCCTGAAACTGGTTTCTGTGTTCATGTGACCTCCTTTGGTCACATGAAGCCGTCCTGCTGGCAGCCGATTGGACCGAGGGAAGGCTGTCCTCCAGGCTTCTGATTGGCCGACATGTCTGACATGCTGGGCCGTGATTGGCTCAGTGGGTGTGATGTCACTAATAGCTCAGAGGGTCTGAAGGATGAATGTGGAAACGAACTGCAGCCGACTGAAGGAACACAAACATGTTAACGTTTACATCCATTTAAAAGCTCTCGATATGAATGATTTTTTGGGGATGTGGACCAATCAGAGAGCAGCAGTAGATGATGTGGAGGAGGAGGAGGAAGATGAAGTTATCACGTATCTCCTTCACTCCTTCACTCTGACCTCCATGAGGATGAACGTGTGGGCAGTAACGGGCCAAGTTGCCCTGAATTTCGGAGCTATTTTTAGGGGCTTTAAGAGGGAAAATCCTGTTCACGGTGTTAAATTATCCACAGACGAGGTGGCACAACTGCGTCATGTCTTCTGAAATGTTTTTCAGGCTGCAGTCGCACGTTCGGCTCCATGTGCCGCATCAGTCGTGCATGAACACACAGATTTAATTACTCAGTAATAACATTCACCACGAGATATAAATATGTGAGTGTGTGCTGCGTGTTGGTGTGACAGCACAGCAGCACACACACTCCAACGGGAGGCGGAGTCACGTGCTGCCGCCGACCAACCGCGGCCGGCCGCGCTCCATCGAGTTTCATCAGCCGGCCACCGTTAACAACACGGCGTCCGATACACCCCGAGGACAAACTGGATGGATGTCAGCGCTGTGACGGCGCTTCACAGCCAAACTATTAGATTTCTTTATCAGGTGACTGATATCTCACAGGAGGACTGACGGACGGTAACGACCCGACGGGTTCGTCCCCTCAGTCCAACTCGGCGGCTAAACGTCTGCAGCAGGATAATCTATCAACAAACGATCGTCCGCCTGGGTTTAATCTGTTCACTCCAGCAGTGATCGTTACTAAAGAGACGCTGACCTGCAGCCAGGACGTCCTGTCAGCTCGGGACAGGAAGTTAGTGGGAGCCTGTGGTACCCTGTCACACAGCTGTTGCCAGGGTTACAGCTTCTTGTGGAGTGAAGAGGATGTAGAATTCAAAAGAAATCTATACAAATGTGAATTACATTGATGGTTACGGCCGAAACGGGCAAGAAGGGCCCACTGGGGGCCTTCTGGGGGCCTGCTGGGAGCCCACCGGGGGCCCGCTGGGAGCCCACTGGGGGCCCACCGGGGGAATCCTGGGGGCCTTCTGGGGGACCCACCGGGGGCCCACCGGGGGCCCGCCGGGGGGCCGCTGGGGGCCCACTGGGGGGCCGCTGGGGGCCCCCTGGACGGGCTCTCCGGTCCCTCTTCAGCTCCTTGACACCACTCTGAAGGCCTGTGAACTCCAAACTCTGTATGTTTCTATAACCTCGGGGGGGTCTGCCGTCCTGGGGGGCGTCACTGGGCCGTTACCTAATCCTGGATACAGTTCACGAGTAGCTTGACTGTGTGATTCGGTCATTTGGTGATGTAACGCTCTGCAGTTCCTCCTCCAGCAGCGAGCTGGTCTGAAGATCTCTGCAGCAGCAGACGGCCTCTCTGCAGCTCATCTTCATCACACTTCCCTCTCAGAGACGACGAGGGTGTGAAGTCGTGGGCCGTGTCGACGCTGAGACCTCCTGAATGTTCTTCATTCATCTCTGTTGCGATGGACATTGTTACAAGCCCACGAGCATCTTCAAGCTCTGGAGTTGAGCCTCATCATGGGGGAGGTGTTGATCTATGAATCTATCTGAGGACGTTACAGGACACTGAAGTGGTGGAGTTGTTGGTTCTCTGGCTGCTGCAGTGGATCACAGAGCAGCTGCGTCCTCACGGCCTCGGACGGTCCAATGAACGATCAATAAACAGCTTCTGTAAAAGAAATGACAGAAGAGTAAAACTACGTAGTTCTCCAACATGCCCCCCCCCCTCTTTCAGCCAATCAGATGCTAACATTTCTGAATTGGTCGTCATGGAGACATGGCCTCTTCATCAAAAGATGATGTGAATGTTGATCGATGAACCTTCGCTGGGTCAACTGAACCCCGACAAGTCGTGAGTTCGACTCCGGTGCTCGTTACACTATGAAGGTTGAACCCGTAATATGACTGTAGATATCGGGGTTGCTAGGCGACACGAGTGGTCAGAGTGGGAACAGCCTGAGACGCAGACAGGAAGTCCTCCGTCCACCACGACGCTCCGGACGTCCCTCCATTGTTAGCATGTTAGCACAGAGCTGCTAAGTGCTGCTTCCTGAACTACATATTTACCCTTCGATGTTTTATTTGCAAACTGGAGGAGACGGAGCGTTCGCAGGCGGAGGCCTGAAGCTCTGCCACGAGCTGCCGGAGGAAATCAGGTCAGCAGAGTCAGTGACCTCGTTTAAATCTCTTCTTTTATCAGAGAGCTTTCCCTCAATTCAGGGACTGAACTTCAGCTGGAAACACTGTTGTCTTCTCTTGTTCCTCCTCTTCTTCTGCAGCTGCTTCCTTCAGTGAAGAAGAACTGTCATTCAGAGGAGATGTAGGAATATAATATCCTCAAAAACCTCCAATAAGAGAGGAGCGAGTGTCCAGGACGTCTGCTGCACCAGGTTGGCCGACAGTGAGACCTCGGCTGGCTCACCGGGGTCAGAGGTCGTCCTTCAGGTCCTGGGACGTCTCTGACTCGTGAGACTGTCAACACTGACTGATGAAGACTCATCTGATACTGGATGGTTTTAGATAAAGAACTTCAAAGTGTTTTATAAAGTGGAGCAGCTGCAGACATCCTGAGTGAATGTCTGGTATCTCCCGTAATACCAGCAGCCAGACGCTCCTCAGATTAAGTAGTTTGGGTGTGAAAACAGATTTGTACGCCGTCAATTTATGCTTCCAGATTTTATTTCCTGCCTGCCGAAGTCTGAAACGTGTGCAGATCCGTTTAAAACGACGCTCGTGTTTGTGTAATGGTTGCTAAAAACACTCAGGCTAAGTCGTGCGGGCGGGCGGGCGGGTGGCCGCGGCGCCGGCTGCTGCCGGGACGTCCCGCTGGGATCTCCACTGTCTGTTATTAAGTACATAATGCAGATCCGCTGGCCATCTTCACAGCCGGAGGTCACAGGGGTCGCTGGTGAAAAACACATGAGCCGCCACACCTCTGAGATCATCGCGTCTATTTTAGGACGCCACCGAGCGACCGGCCGCCATTTTTAAAGCCAGTACGGATGCTTGTTTATTAATATTATTGTATTTAACGTCCCTGAAGTTCAGACCAGATTGTTGGAAGTTGAACTGATGAATCAGCAGGACGACTTTTATCTGTTTTAGAGACGAAAATAAAAATAGAAGATTGTTAATTCTCCGGACTCTCAGACGCGTCCGTGACTGTAAATCCACCACATGAATAAACGTTGATGTTTGGTCACATTTGGAGCCCCGAACGTGTGAACGACTGATGTGGCGACCGGAAGTCAATGTGATATTTATTAGTAATCTAACTGATCTTCATCTCTTGTGATACTCTGATCCTCCTCCAGGACTCGTATCATCAACATCACCTCATCATGACACTTATTATTGGTGGTAGAAGAAGAGTCTCTAACCGCCGTCCCTTCAAGGTCGGATATTTTTTCCCAAACTCAGTTTTTGGGGTGTGGAGAACAGTAACCATGGCAACCAGTCGACCATCGCCCTGATAAGTAATGACAGCTGTCCCAGCGCGGCCCCGCAGGTTAGCGTGATGTTTCCCGAGCCGAGCAGTGAATCATCAGATGTAACACACACTCTGTGTCTCTGCGCTCGCGTTCCCACTCTGCAGGGAAACAGATGAGCTGAACACGTCTTCGTCTTTAGTGGCGGAGCGACAACGGTCAGAGCTCTCTGCATTTAATCTGCTTTGCATGATGCACAGCACGACACGCTGCTGCTGCAGCCGTCCAGAGGGGAGTCGGAGGGAGGCTGCACACATGTCACACATGTTACAGAAGGAGGACAGAAGCAGTCAAACACTCCACCGACGCTTTCGAGAGAATTTCCTGAGGAAGGAGAGTGATGAGGAGTTTTTCAGGACACCAGAGGAAACCAAAACAAACAAACCAGAGCAGCTTGTCTGACACAGAAGGAGGCAGGAAGACATTACAGAGAGCCTGCAGCTCCACCTAGTGGAGGATCACCAGACTGAGCTGAGGATGTTTTCCTCCTTCTAACAAACATCTTGTGGTCTCTTATCGTCTCTTTCTGAAGCCATCTTGTCACCATGACGATGGAATTTTAAAACATTTGTCTGATTTCAAATCTTCTTTCAAAACAAGATCAATTTTGCAGATAATTTAATCTTAATTTGTAGTCTGACAGTTTCTGACTTCCTGTTCCATCACTCCTGTTTCCTCCGACCTGCTTCTTCATCTCCGTCTGCACCACCTCGTGGCGGCTGTCGTCTCCAACAGATGTGGAGACGGGTTACGGAACCCTCCAGTCGATGTCGATCGTGCAGCTCCACGTGCAAGCATTTACTCCTCCAGAGATAATATAAGAACTACTACAGTTAACATATAGTAATACTGATCGTACCGGCCTCCCACTACTTATTGTTCTTCATGGTGAGTTAAGTTCAGCCTGAAGCCCCCCAGCTGTGGGGGGGTCCCCTTCCAGAAGCACCACCCTGGTTTAGTGACTTCCTGGTTTATTTTGATCTGTTTCCCGTCTTGTTGCCCCGCCCAGTTTCCTCTTGTCCAATCAGCTCTTCGCCTGCCTGGCGTCCGTTCACTTCAGTTCACTGGTGTTTGTCAGGTCTGTTACAGGGAAGTTCTGGGAGAGAACGATGATTCCAGCAGATATCAGTAACACATGTAAGGATTTCTGGACTGACGTCACCTGACTCGACTCTATTAGATCAAATAAGATGATGAGGATTCCACAGTGAAGCTGCTGGGAGCTGCTGGAGCTGCTGGAGCTGCTGGGAGCTGCTGGGAGCTGCCGGGACCTGCTGGGAGCTGCTGGGAGCTGTGGACTGAACCCTTTAAAGGACCAGTGTGTAGGATCTCATGACATCTAGTGGTGAAGTTGCAGATTGCACCCTCTCCTTCACCCTTCCTTTCCCACATGTTTGGGTGTTGTTGATAGAAGCAGCATCTGTCTGATACCACGTCTCAGAAACACAACGTCTCTGACTCCTGCTAGCTTGTCCATCGTCCATCATTGTCACGTTGTCCATGATGATCGAGGACAGAAGGTCTCCGGTCTCTTCCATGCTGCTTCCTTCCTCCTCTGAGCAGCATCTCTGCTCTGCCACTCAAATTGAATGTTTAAGCTGAAATGGAAATGAGGTTTGATTTCTGCTGATGTAGAAGTTTGAGATACAAACTGTTATCGGTCATCAGTCATCATTGATGTGATCTGCTGAGGCGGCGATCTGACTCCAAACTCTCTCATGTGCTCCGCTGATGTTGAACTCACTGATCAGCTGACAGCTCAAACTGAACAGTGAGCCTGTTTTAATGTTTGTCTACAGGACAGGAGAGATTAACGACCACTGTTGGGTCGTATAATCTGGTCGTGAGCAGGTAGTTGGGATCATGGTGGGAAGCTAACACCTCCTCGCTTCCTTTGAGAGTGTTTGTGAAGGGAAGATGAGGAGGGAAGTTCTCCTGCACGCTGGATTTGGCCCCTCGGGCGGCTGCATATGCTGCAGTGGATTACACTGATCCAACTTAATTCCCAAGGCCATGCAATCATTCATAACTACAGGAGCTGCTGGGGGAACGGCCATGGATGCTCCCACACCATCTGCTGCTGAATGGAGGATTAACTTCGAGGAAGATGGAGAAAGGTGGGGGTGGGAGGACCAGAGGCACATAGAGACTCTGAGCTGTCGACCTCCTGCAGAAACAGAACATGCAGAACCTTTAAAGCTCCCTGGTACATTAGAACTACAGCCACCAATGAAATGACAGGAAACATGGGGGGCTCCCAAAACTGGGGACTTCAGAGGAGGGATAGTATCTGTGAAGTAGAAAGTCTGATTCTTCAGTTTGACTGGTGTATCAGCCACGTGGGATGATGAGGTGGTGATGAGGTGTTGACACCCGACCTGCATGCAGCGTTTAACAACTGTTGCTGTTGCTCAGCAGACTTCTGACATGACTGTTCTTCCCTCCTTCTTGTTTCTCTGCAGAGATGACGCCCTGCCCTCCGACCATCAGGAGAGTGGACACGCCCACAGGATCCCTCCACCGGCTGCTGCACATCAAAGAACAGCATCGTCCAACCTTTTATTGAAACTCTGTGCCTTCAACCGAAATTCACCAGTGATACTTCTGAAGCAGTCGAGTGTTTCTTTTCTTGTTTTGCTTTGGAGGATCTACCTGCCTGATGTGGGAGGGCCGGGGGTCAGCTGCTATCAGCTGCCGCTGCCGCTGCCGCTGCCGCTGCCGCTGCTATCAGCTGCCGCTGCCGCTGCTGTCAGCTGCCGCCGCTGCCGCTGCCGCTGCCGCTGCCGCTGCTGCTGGAGGAAAGAATTAGAAAGACAAACAACGTTTGATCGTTTTAATGTCCCGACAAGGTTTTTTTCTACAAATGGTATCAGTGATTTCCTTCATATCAGAAGAAATCCCTCGCTGTGCAATATCTCCATATCTCTGTGAAGCTGCCGTGTGGACGGAGACTTCTGATGGACTTTTGCTCATTTTGGTTTATTTTTGTAATGATGTTTTCCTGATTTCTATTTTTCTAAAACGATGAAGCAGATGTGGGAGGGGAAAGAACATCTGTACACCTGAAGGGAGAGGAGACATTTGTTTGTTGCTGAAGACTATTTGTCCAGATTTAGTTTTCCTCGACTGCATCCCCTCCTGCCCTGCAGGGCCAAAGCCATAGCCTATCTCAGATGACAACGCAGCAGGCGTGTCCCGAACAGCAAGGTGCATTCAGGGTGTCCGTCGTCCGGGCCGACACCACCGGCTCCGTGTCAGCTCCTCCCAGCTGTGGATCTATCGAGTGACGTTCGGTTCGTACTGTATGTTCAGGGGCTTGAATCTGAAGTATTTAGTATTCTCTACCTTTGTGTGGCCTGTTCTTCTTGCTGTTATTTTGTACTTCCTCCTACATATCAATCAAGCAACTAGAAGTGGCATGAGTATGTGTGTACGTGAGAAAACTGAGTGGGTGTGTTTGCCAGAATGGAAGCTACAATACCGTAAATCCTCAAATAAATGTGCAGGTCAGTTTGGAAGATGTTTGAGGGACAGAAAGAAGGAAATGATTTGTTTGTTGTTGGACGCTGGTGGCCAGCCGAGTCCTCTCTGCACTCCTGCAGGACTTTCATACTTACAACAATAATAGAAATGATTTGTGTGGCTGCTTTCAGCCATAATATGCAGCTCACTTTGATTTTATGACATTAAAGCCGATGTTTCACATTAAATGTCTTTCAGGGAATTGTGAGGTTCATTGTTTTTGATGTGAAGCAAACAGAAGATATATTATATAAATACAAACGTTCTTATTGTATCGTGCAGCTATTTGAGGATTTACTGTAATTCCTGTTTTATTGTTTGGTTCCTGTTTCCTGCACTTGTGAACTGTGTCTTGTGTCCCCTTGAAGCTGCTATCCTGTACTGTGTAGATCGGACATGTCCGGCCTTACCCTGAAGTCCTACAAACACCCTCCGTCAGCTCTCCATATACCTCACACACACATTTCTGTTGTTTAGGTGTCATAAACTCAAAGAAAAGCATCAGTGGTTCACTCATTCAGTTTGTGCCTTTCAGGGACTCGTTGTTTCACCGTGTTTTCATCCAATCAGACGCGTCTACGTGGCCGTTCAGTGGTTCCTTCTAACCAAACGAAGACTGTAGAGGTGAAGCATCATGTGGCCGCCGAGCAACACACCTGTGAATGACAGACCGACGGTCTGCAGCTCACCTGCAGCTCAACACACCCACAGATCGAAGATGTAACATACCAACTATTGACACAATTACATTTCCAAAGAAAGAAAAACAAACTCTCCACATAAAGTTGATAAGAATCGTCCCAAAAGGTTCAGCATGCTTCACTGAGCCCAGCTGGGAGGTTTGTCCCTGCAGGACGTGTCCTCGTTGACATCACAGCCTGTTGACATGACCTCTTGTTTCATGTTTTATGATGCGTCAGCGCTGTGGTTGGTCTCCTCCATCGTCCCGCCTCCTGACGCTGGCTGTCCTGCCTTGCAGACGTCATTACATCACCACCTTTAACAAGAGTTATATGTTTCTGTGGTTTGCAGAAGCGTTCGATGGAAACGTTTTATTCTGACGACTGAGCCAAAAGAAAGACTGACATTGTCTCAATGTCCAAAAGTGTTTGTCTCTTTAAAGTCCCCGCTCACCTTTCTGATGTTTGTCAGAAGATCATCTGACCAACAAGCTCAGACCTTCATGTTGGAGACATGTGGCTGTGTTATTGCACTGAATTCATTCTGAACTTCAGACAGACTTTTGGCCATCGAACAACTGACAAAAAGATAAATCAGATAAATGAGCCGGAGCAAACTGTGTTGTGGAGCTGCACGGGGTCACGTTGTGTTCTTTGTTTGGTTGAAGGAACGTTGGTACGATGTTTGTGCCGACAGGATTCAGGAGCCTGAAGGTTTCCAGAACCAGAGCATCTGAAACCCTCAGAGGCACAAACTGGCGCTCGTGGTGCACAAATTAGTTTCTGTTCAATACAACATTCTTTGACATTTTGTTTATTATTTTTTTGAAGAGCGACTGTTTGTAGGCATTTTTTGTACCAAATGCATGTTTTTTATTGAGCCCCAAGTTCCTGTTCACCCAGGGACGTTGTGTCCTGCCAACAGTAGTGGAGGTAGTTTCCACCTCGTGTGGAGTCTTTGCTGCCTGTGAGTGTGATTCATCCGTGGAGCTGCCTCCGTCCATCAAGTACCTTTACTGACACCGTTCCCAAAACAACGCTGCCAAATTGGTCTAAATAAGCCAAAACGTCTGACGTTCTCTGTGTAAGTGGTTTAAGTGTATCACATGTTAAACCTCATCCCATTATTGTTACATTGTGTTTTAACAAAAATCCTATTTGTTAAATTGTTAATAATATATGCAGAAGAGTTATGAAATAAACTGAATAAACTCAAAGGTGGGGGCCTGTTCACTGCGTTTCCGACCACTAGATGGAGCCACTGAGAAGCTTTAACATCCATCGATCAGCTGCAGCGTCACCGAGGCGTCCTGACCGGAAGAGCTCATGGAGGGAGGCCAGTCAATAATACAACCAGTTTGATATAATATAATTACATAATTATAAAGACAGTATAGAGAACAGAACAGTAGATTAGATTACAGAACAGTAGATCAGATTAGACAACAGAACAGTAGATTAGATTAGAGAACAGAACAGTAGATTAGATTACAGAACAGTAAATTAGATTAGAGAACAGAACAGTAGATTAGATTAGAGAACAGAATGATGGAGATGTGTGCGTAGAGTAGAGTAAAGGTGGGGTAGAGTAAAGTTAAGTAGTCAAGGTAAGTAGAGTAGAAAAGAGAACAGTCCAGTAGAATAGAATATAATAGAGCAGGGTAAAGTAGAGTACAGTAGAAAAGAAAAGAAAAGAAAAGAAAAGAAAAGAGAGATGATGGAGATGTGTGAGTGAGCAGAGCAGAGTGATGGAGGATCAGAGGTCAGCGCTGAGAGGCATCCCAGCATCCTCGCTGACAAGCAAAGAGATGTCGGCCATCTTGGACTGTACCGGGGAAGAAAGATTGATGCGGTGAGCTCCTTTTTTATCCCTTTTATTTCTTTTCCCAGCAGTTATCAGATGGACGCGACTGAAAAGACAACACCGGCACATTGCCGGTCCCTGTGACATCCTGGTGTAAATGAAAATGGACAAAATATGACTTTTAAGCCTACAGTCCGGTTCCGCCGCTTTTTGTTGTTGTTTTGAGCAGCTAATGTTAACCGACGCAGTAGGCCCAGAACCGGACAAAAACACTGCCCTCCTCCGGTCCGCTCTCCGTCTGCCCGGCTAGTCTACAGAACCTCATCTTAACCGAGCTTACCGGCTCATCAGCTAATGTCTGAACCGGTTCAAACAGAGTCTGTCAGGTGTTGTTAGCCTGACAGCTCGCGTGATTGTGTTAGCCATCATGCTAACGCTCCCATTGATTCCCATTGAACTAGCTGTTAGCTTACGTGTGCTGCTCAGCTAGCAGTAGCGTTGTCTAGCTAGCAAACGAGGTTGCAACATCTAAACCTTTTATTTATTTTGTGCTTTCACAATGAACACAACCCGCGAGAGGTGAGCTCACTTTGCCGTTCAAAACACCAGCGTGTTGTTTTATAGCAGAATCAACGTGACTACGAGCTAGCATTAGCTTCAAGGCTAACGTTAGCGGCCGGCGACAGTTCTGCACCGTTAACTGAAAACAATAACAGAACACCTTGCAAACCACTCGGCAGGTGTCAGTACAACGTATAAAGATATTAAACATACTGTAACACACACTTTGGAACAATATTGTTCGTGCTTAGCTAGTCGTTATGGATGCTACCGACCATCGGCTGCAGTTTCTGGTTAACTTTGATCTTTTCATCAGGGCTGCAGATGTTAACACAGAGAGAAGGAAGGAAAACTTCATGTGTTGGAGCTTCTTCCCTGGATGCAACCGATCTGCTTGTAGGAACCTGATCCCGTAGTTTAAACTTCTACTACCGTTATGTGTCAGCACGTTCATGTGTCGGTTACAGAATAAACCATTAAATTCAGTCCATGTTGCAGCACAGTCAACGTATTCTATATCTATCCTTTCACACACACTAGGTATCCTAATGCTCAAGGCAACATGAGCTTCATTTGGGCTGGAAAATGAGGCAAACATGAATTGCTTCCCTGACATGTTATCTAATATCTGATATAGACACATAAACGCTGGTGAGATGTGAAAGGTTGCTGGTTTGATGTCAAAAAGACATCGACAGAGGGTTTCACAGCCTATTTGTGAATCTCGCAGAAGAAATGTGCGAGACGTCTACTCTCGATGTCACGTTGCTCATTTCTGTCGATCTGATCATGAACGTCGGACACAGGCAGTGTGGTCCTGCTGTGGCCGGTGAGGTCACCAGGTGTGAACGAAAGACACCATTGTATCAAAGTAACACCTTTTGTATTATATTTGTCTTATTTCACAGGTGACACGCGGAATGTTTGGTACTAACCGGAAGAAGTTTATGGAGGGGGGGGTAGAGAGCGATTACACGGACGACTCCAGCCTCTACTACAGCCAGCAGTCCATGTTCCCTCCACACCGCCCCGATAAAGACGTAAGCTCAGGAGTATAAAATCAATTTTCATTTTTAAACACTAACAAAGTGCTGCGTTTACACGCTGCTGTTCCTGCAGGACGAAGTGTGTTTGTGTTATAAATATTAAATAAATGTGTTTGAGTTTCAGATGCTGGCGTCATCCTCTGCTTCCTCAACGGGTCAACTGTCACAGCTAGGAGCCAGCCTATATGGCCCGCAGAGTGAGATTAACACACACATACACACTTTTACAGTCGGACCAAATTTCGTCATTTTCTGAGCAGTGTGCAGGAGGGAGCGGCGCCTAATCAGCTGGTCTTGACCGGCCATCAAATGTCAAAAACAAACTTCTACCAGCTTCAGAGCTTCCAAACAAAATCTTTGACAAGGCAAAGTGTCGCACAGGGGCTGAGGGGTCGTAGAGCGTGAGCAGTTTGAGAACAACTTGTGACTTTGACTTCACATCGCAGATGATTTACCTGTACAGCACGACTAAACAATGACATAAGAATCGTACAGTGTTTGACCAGATTTAGCTGTGCTGAGATTAAACATCTTTCTCTCTCCTCTCTGCAGGTGCGTTGGCGTTTCCCCTGCGAGGTATTAACAGCAGTGCAGCGCCTCAGTTAAGTCGAAGTGGGTTGAACCAGTCTGCCAGCCAGCTGTCCAGTCACACCAGTACACCCAACAGCGGCACGATGCACACGCCTCCCTCACCTAGCAGGTACAGCACACACACAAATATCTTCTTGACAGAATCTGAACAAAGTATTTTCAGATGGCCAATTTTCTGACCGCTCTTGAACAAATCATGACATAACGTTCACTTCTGTCAGGGAAAATGACCAAATTTAATCTTAGAGTTGTGATATTTGACCAAAGTAAACAGCTGAACTGCTGCAGGATACCATTTCTCTCCCCATGCTCCTCTGTTCTGTCTTTAATCCCTCTTGTGTCTCTGTGTCCAGGGGGATCCTGCCGATGAACAGCCGAAGCGTGCTGAACCACAGCCAGCAGGTGGGGGGTCCATCAGGGCAGGCCATCGGGATGGGATCAGAGAGGGGAGGGGGGAGGAGCGGGGGCATGGGGAGTCCCAGCCGGTCGTCGCCGAGCATCATCGGGATGCCGAAGCAGCAGCAGTCACGGCAGCCTTTCACCATCAACAGGTACCACGTACTCTCCTCCATCGCACCCAGTTCACTTAAAGTGGAGAGTCCATCCTCGACCTTTGACCTTTGTGTGAAGTCTTCTGTGCTCTCTTCAATCTTCAATCTGTCTTTAATATGAAAAACTTGTCAGGATGGACTCAGAATCCGTCTCTATTCCTTCTCACTCAGCAATGAAACGTTTCTGACCACCTGGACGCAGCTAAAGTTCTTAATAGGACCATATGCTAATTAGCCTGATGAGGTTGAGTTGTTTAGATTGAAGGTCATCACACAGTCCACATGTTTGTGTGTCAGTGACACATTAGAACATGTGATTAACAAACCCTTTTTTTATTCAAGCAGAACTTGTTTAATTAATAACAGCTGAACAGAGAAGTGTGAGAGTAACGTGTGTGTGTGCCTGCGTGTGTGTGTGTGCCTGTGTGTGTGTGTGTCAGTATGTCAGGGTTCGGCGTGAACAGGAATCCCGGCTACAACATGAACAACTCTCTCTCCAACAACATCTTCAACGGCACAGGTGAGCAGTCGTTCACTCATCACAAGTTTCTGTCGCTGAAGTTCTTAAACGTTTTTGTTTTTAATCCAAATATATACGTGTGTTTTTGTTCAGATGGCAGCGAGAACGTGACGGGGTTAGACCTGTCTGATTTCCCTGCGTTAGCAGACAGGAGTCGAAGAGATGGAGGATCCAATCCCACCCCGCTGCTCAACCCGCTGGCCGGTCGGGCTCCGTATGGTGAGTCTTTGTGTACGTTTCACAAATGTTAAATACATCCTAATGATGATATCCTGGCCGGTCCTCTGTAACCCAGTTTCCCTTCCTCGTCATGAGAGCGAACCCTGAAATAAGTCTTGAAAACAACTTCCCGTCTGCAGCATCTGAGGCGGGGCTCCGTCCAACCGGGGTCGGCGAGCAGCTCCCAGTCGACCCCGATGTCCCATTCAGTTTGTGATGTCAAACATGACTCTATGTTTTTGTTATCATACTTCCAGTTGGCATGGTAACCAAGCCGTCCAGTGAGCAGTCGCAGGACTTCTCCATCCATAACGAAGATTTCCCAGCTCTCCCAGGGCCAAACTACCAAACAAAAGACCCCAGCAGCACCAGCGAAGACAGCAAAACGGTTGGACTCTATTTCATCCATCAGTCTGTATGTTACTCTTCTGTTACATTGTCTTGGTATTATTTACTGACTTGTTCCTCGTGGTGTCTCTGTCCTTCACATCCAATCAGAATCTGAACTCATCAGGGAAACCCGCCTCCAACTCAGATGGTCCAAAGTTCCCCGGCGATAAGAGTTCTGTTACGCCAAGCAACAACAACCAGCAGAAGAAAGGGATTCAGGTGCTTCCTGATGGTGAGACACACGCACAAATACACACACACACACACTGTCATAGATCAGGATTCATCCATAATGTGTAACTGTGTGTCTCAGGGCGTGTGACCAACATCCCCGTCGGCATGGTAACGGACCAGTTTGGAATGATCGGCTTGCTGACGTTCATCCGGGCAGCAGAGACGGATCCTGGGATGGTCCACCTGGCACTGGGCTCTGACCTCACGACCCTCGGCCTCAACCTCAACTCTCCGGAGTATGACGCACACAGACACACACACAGACACACACAGACACACACAGTTAAGAGGGATGGACACGTCGGCTGAGTCAAACAGTGCGATTAGGTGAGACAGAATGTCCCTCCCATTCTCTCAGACTCGGACTCAAAGATGAACTGATTATAATTTTGGGGTGAAAGGTCGCAGAGTTCATGTTCTGATTCTGCAGTTGTAGTTCATCTCCGTTGGTTGAGATCAGCCCATCTGACCATCACATGTCCACAAGCAGGAGTTTCCTCCTCTTCACATCAAACTAACTTCCTTCTCCTTCTTCCAATCAGGAATCTCTATCCTAAGTTCGCGTCTCCCTGGGCGTCGGCTCCCTGCCGGCCGCAGGACATAGGTGAGTTTGGACTCTTTGAATCTGGACTCATCAGCAGGTGGAGGCGAGGACAGATACAAGCGGGTTTAGCAGAGAAGTAACAAAGTAGCAGGTCAGGATCTAAACTTCTGAAGGGTTCAGTCGGTTCTGATTCCATGTTTGGTTCTGATCCTCCTCAACAAACCTCTGGATGTAAAGATAAAACCATTGGCAGTGTTCTCAGCTGTTTTGCTTCCTTTCACTGCAGACTTCCACGTCCCCTCCGAGTATTTAACCAACATCCACATACGGGACAAGGTACGTCCGGTTGAAGGATGCAGCCTCGATCATTCAACCATCCAGTGTGACTGGATGTTTGCATTAGTTCTCCATCAGTGTTGACTGACGTCCAGTCTCTCCTCGTGTCTCCAGCTAGCAGCCATCAAGTTGTCCCGGTACGGTGAAGACCTGCTGTTCTATCTCTACTACATGAACGGAGGAGACCTGCTACAACTGCTGGCTGCGGTTGAGCTGTAAGAACTTCACAAGATCTCTTCTCCTCTCGTCATTCAGTTGTTTATCTGATGTCCTGTTCATGTCCAGCTTTAACAGGGACTGGCGGTACCACAAAGAGGAGCGGGTCTGGATCACCCGGGCGCCCGGGATGGAGCCCACGCTGAAGACCAACGCCTACGAGAGAGGGACCTACTACTTCTTTGACTGCCTCAACTGGAGGAAGGTGGCCAAGGTGAGCATGCACACACACACACACACACACACACACACATACACACGGATGGCCGGATCCCGTCGTTAGTTTTCATCAGTCAAATGTCTGAAAGTTTGATTGAAAGTACAACTTGTTGTTCTCAGGAGTTTCATCTGGAATATGAAAAACTAGAAGAGCGACCTCACGTTCCCTCCACCTTCAACTACAATCCTGCCCAGCAGGCCTTCTGATTGGCTCTCCCTCCGCCCGCCTGCCTGCCTGCCATTGGTCCTCCTGGTTCATCAGCCGCCTCCCACGAGGTTTCTCACCTCCACACACTCAAAGTGAATCCAGACGGGAGAGGACGTCCTGCCGTCCCAAACTCCTCTCTGAATAGACTTTATCATTTTAACTTTCTCATTTTGATTTTCTTTACCTCATTCTCTCATTTTTTTAATTTAATTTCTCATCCTCCCTCCATGTTTGGTCGGTCTGTGACGTGGCGCTCGGAGACGCACGCACTGTAAATAACCGTCCATCTGACTCAGGTTTCTGCTCCCTATTTTTTAAAAAGCAGCAGGTTTTAACTCAGAACACGGGACTCGGTCGCCGGTCAGGATGGACGATTATTTTGCTCTGTGTCGCCCGTCACCGGCCTTTTGGCAGGAACAAGAAATATTCTTTATTTTAGCAGGTCAGACACACACATGAGCACACAGCGGACAGTCAGGAGAAGAAATGCAATGTACATTGTAGCACTATTTCATAATAAAAGAGGAAAAAAGAAGCTCTTTGGTTTGTTGATGTTATGTGGCGAGAAGCCGCACACATTCTCTGAAACAGATAAAAGCTCTGAGCGGGATGTGCTGGACATGTCGGACAGGTTACTTCAGGTCAGGCTGCAGTTTATTAGAGCGTCACGCTGCCGGTCGAGGTAAATAGATGGACTGGAAACTCTCTGACTTCCTGTCTGGCTCTCAGCTGGGAGCTCATTGGTTCCCACTGAGGACAGAAACCTGAAGAATCTGATCACAAACACATTTTCATTGTAAAACCACTCTTAGAGGTTTCAGTTTGTCTGGGACTACTTTCAGCCGCAGATCGATCCTCATTCCCTCCAGTTCAGGGTTTCACAGAACAATCAACATTATATTATTTCAGATTCTCTGAATCGTCCCGGTGATGATCTACAGACGTGTATTTCCTTCACTCTGACGGAGCTTCTGTCTCTGCTGCTCACTAGTTCAACTTCCAGCGGTGATATCTGATCTTGTGTGAGCTCCAGTAAGAGTCTAGAGGCTGGAGCATGTCGAGACTATCAAGTGCCTAGTGAGTGAGACGACCTGCTGTTTGCTCTCTTCTATTAAACGTGGTCAAACTGGCGGGAAACGAATCACTGAGAAACCTTGTGTCAACTAGAGATTATAGATCACTGATGATGTTGGGAGTCGGTCTGATGAGCAGCAGCGAGCAGGATCACACAGACCAACCACAGAGTGTGTGTGTGTGTGGGGGGGGGGGGGGGGGGAACCTATT
>CAAKHC010002592.1:13431-18778 GCA_901007825.1 Macroramphosus scolopax
TAATAATAATAATAATAATAACAATAATAATAATAATAATAATTATTATTATTTCTGGTTTAAATGAACATAAAACATTAGGGAACATAAAGGACCCCTCTGACTTCCTTTCAGTCCTCTCTTCCTTTCACTCCTCTCTTCCTTTCACTCCTCTCTTCCTTTCAGTCCTCTCTTCCTTTCAGTCCTCTCTTCCTTTCACTCCTCTCTTCCTTTCACTCCTCTCTTCCTTTCACTCCTCTCTTCCTTTCAGTCCTCTCTTCCTTTCAGTCCTCTCTTCCTTTCACTCCTCTCTTCCTTTCACTCCTCTCTTCCTTTCACTCCTCTCTTCCTTTCACTCCTCTCTTCCTTTCACTCCTCTCTTCCTTTCACTCCTCTCTTCCTTTCACTCCTCTCTTCCTTTCACTCCTCTCTTCCTTTCCTACCTCCTTGGCTCCTTTCCTTCCCTTCACAGAGCAGATCGACAGGCAGAGTCTGGCTGAGCGAGGGAGGTCGGCCAGGTAGATGTCGTAGGTCAACCATTCGTTCCACCTGGAGTCAGACAGACAGGCAGAGGCGTTTCTGTGTGACCAGTGTGTGTTCAGTGTGTGTTCAGTGTGTGTATTCAATGTGTGTTACCGGGGGTTGGAGCAGGGCACTCTTTGTGTGTTGACGTTGTCACAGAGCGGCTCTCCACCATGATAGATACCAGTCCTCACATAGATCTACACACACAGGATGACATGTTACTGCCATGAACTGGCAGATTCAGACAGACGGACGGACAAGACACAGACAGACAGACAGACGGACAGACAGACGAGACACAGACAGACGGACAGACGAGACACAGACAGACAGACGGACAGACGGACAGACGGACGGACAGACGGACAGACGGACGGACGGACGGACGGACGGACGGACGGACGGACGGACGGACGGACGGACGGACGGACGGACGGACGGACGGACGGACGGACGGACAGACAGACAGACAGACAGACAGACAGACAGACAGACAGACAGACAGACAGACAGACAGACAGACAGACAGACAGACAGACAGACAGACAGACAGACAGACAGACAGACGGACAGACAGACGGACAGACACCTTGTCGATGTCTCTGATGTTGACGTTAACGTAGGTGGCACAGAGCAGTCGGACCCTCAGCAGAGTGTTGAAGGCCCACAGAGAACGAGGTGGAGAACCGTCTCCTCCACCCGGACAGGGAGACGGCTGAGGAGTCCGACGACTGAAACACAAACCACAAACATCGTGTACCTGCTGACACCTGTGGGAGCCCCTGATTGGTCCATGTGATTGGTCCATGTGATCGGTCCATGTGATTGGCTGTACCTGTATGAAGGTGTTACAAAGCCGGAGGCAGGTAGCTGAGAGTAGAGACTGTCCTTGGAGACCAGCATCAAGTGAGGAAGACGACCGACGATGATACAGGACCGGATGTACTGCAGACAGACAGGTGTAGTTACAGTGAGACAGGGGAATTTGTGAGTCTGATGAGGTGTTTCAGCATGAAGGTGTTACCTTGTACTGACTGAGAGGATACTTCTCCAACAGGTACTCGTCACAGCCACACACCTGAGTAGACAGACAAGTAAGTCAGGGTGACAGACCGACCTTCTCCTGGTGCTCCTGGTGCTGACAGACAGACCCATGTACCTTCAGGATGTACTGTCCCTGGTACTCCTGGACACAGAGGCGGAGCTGCTGAGGTGAAAGGTGCATGGATCTGCTTTTCTTTCTGATGGACTCTGCTATCAGCTGCTCAGGTAGACTGTCATGACTCACCTGGACAAACACACAAACACACCTGTTGGGGAGGCGGGGACACAGCTGGTCCCGCCAGGAGCAGGACAGCACTGGAATCAATCAGTCACTCAACACATTGAGCCAGGATCTCCTGAGGCCCCTGGGACTCCTGGGGGCCCCTCAGTGACGGCCACTAACACTCAGGCTTGCAGGAGGCTCCTCCCTAAATGACCCAAGTGAAAGCAGGAACTTCTGGAACAGTCCTGACACAGGAAATGAAAGCAATCAAAGCAACTTCAGGTCGTCCACTGAGTCACAGAATTGCCACCTGGAAGCCACACCCCCTCCACCCAGCATCCACCTGGAAGCCACACCCCCTCCACCCAGCATCCACCTGGAAGCCACACCCCTCCACCCAGCATGCACCTGGAACCTGTTGGAAGTTACTGTCGTCGAGCTGGGGCACAAAACTATTCCACAGTCACCAGCTTCGAGGAGCGAGTCTACTACCTCCCAGAACGATGACGAGCTCTTGGAAATTACTGTTGTTGTCGAAGAGGAAGGACCCGACACCAACCAGCACATCCAGGCTTACCTTCAGGGTGTACTTCTGTTTGGAGTTGGATGGAGACACGATCACCCAGATGGTCACTATCAACCTCCCTGTAGAGAGAGACAGAGAGAGACAGAGAGAGAGAGAGAGAGAGAGAGAGAGAGAGAGAGAGAGAGAGAGAGAGAGAGAGAGAGAGAGAGAGAGAGAGAGAGAGAGAGGGAGAGAGAGAGAGAGAGGGTCACACACACACAGGTACATTAACTTACTGAACATTTTCATTCCTCAACTCACAAACTCTCACACAAAGTTGGAGGAATCGAACCGCCGACCCTGTGATCAGGTCTACTGGGCACAGGGTCCAACTGTGCCCAGTAGACCTCTTTCATAGGGTTCCTGTTCCTGAAGCCTGTTCTGGGTCAGTACCTTTGTCAAGCTTGCTGTAGATGTGCTGTGGGAGTTGGGGGCTGGATTCCAAATTGGGTGGATAAACGTAGAGAGCCTGGCTGTGGGCGCCGCCCCCCTCCCTCTCCTCCATGGCCTCTCTGCACACGCTCAGTATGGCACGTCGGAAGTCCTGAATCTCCGGATCCTTCATCATCTCGAACTCACAGACTGGCATACCGATGGCAAACCCTACACACAGGGACAATGTTGGTCAGGGGGGGGCATGCTCAGTGAGTGACATGTTGTTCAGCTAATTAACACTGTCTGAGATGTTTGGTGACATTGGATGAAGGATGATGACACATCAGTCAGGTGCTTGTTACCGATCTCTCGGTTCAGGATCTTCTCCTCTCGGTTGCCCAGCGGCTCAATGACCTTCAGGATCGGGTGAAACAGTCGGAGGTCACACAGCCGCCTCGTCTCATCATAAAACTCCTCTCTCTCAGCTTCCTGGGTCACACCCACAAAGATGTAGCTCGATTCCTCCTGGCCAATCAGAGAGCAGATATTAGGACCAGTGACAACGGAAGAGGGCGGGGTCAAATCTCAGCCGGATCGTACCTGCAGCAGGTGGTACAGAGGGTACTTCCGGGCTTCTGTGAAGAGCTGCTGCTTGATGCTGATGAGAGGAGTTTCTCTAAGACACTCGAGACTCACCATCATCCCTAAACATGAGAACACGAGAGAATATTGTAGAACATCATCCTTGAACCTGAGAGAACAATAGAACGTATGAGAACATCACCAGAATATCTCAACATTTACCGTTCGGGAGGCAGCAGTCCACCAGGATGCGGGGGGGCATCAGATGGAGCCCCCACAGTTCCCCTGACGACGGCCTGGGTACCATGGTGACCGACAGTCACAAGCTGCTTCACCTCAGCACCGGGACACCTGGACAAAAAGGTCGACATGTGAGGTCACACGGGTCCTTTCAGCCCAGATTGCTGATTAATTAACACTTAATACACATATGGGACAATATTTGTGATAATTGGAGTAAAGATGAGAATTGTCATCTTCATAAGAGATGAACCAGGATAAATGTCATCATACATCTGATTGTCCTCGCGTGTCTGCAGGCAGCTGCTATTAATATCATTAGTCTCTCTGTTGTCCTCACGTCTTCCTATTGTCTTTGTGTCTTTGTGTTTTTTCAATGAGGCCGTCAAACAAAGACCAGAAAGTAGGACACACACACACACACACACACACACACACACAACACACAGTGTGTGTGTGTGTGTGTTTCCTGTCGCTCTGAGGAAGCTGATTTCCTTCAGTTATTTCACTGTTGACCTGCTGATTTAAAGGAGCAGTCTGTCATGTTTTCACTGTCGTCGTCTCTGTGACACAATCAGACACAAACAATAGAATTTGTTTATAAGTTGTTTCCTCCTCCTGTCTCCTTGTTTCCTCCTCTTGTCTCCTTGTTTCCTCCTCCTGTCTCCTTGTTTCCTCTTATTGTCTCCTTGTTTCCTCCTCCTGTCTCCTTGTTTCCTCCTCCTGTCTCCTTGTTTCCTCCTCCTGTCTCCTTGTTTCCTTCTCCTGTCTCCTTGTTTCCTCCTCCTGTCTCCTTGTTTCCTCCTCCTGTCTCCTTGTTTCCTCCTCTTGTCTCCTTGTTTCCTCCTCCTGTCTCCTTGTTTCCTTCTCCTGTCTCCTTGTTTCCTCTTATTGCCTCCTTGTTTCCTCCTCCTGTCTCCTTGTTTCCTCCTCCTGTCTCCTTGTTTCCTCCTCCTGTCTCCTTGTTTCCTCCTCCTGTCTCCTTGTTTCCTCCTCCTGTCTCCTTGTTTCCTCTCCTGTCTCCTTGTTTCCTTCTCCTGTCTCCTTGTTTCCTCCTCCTGTCTCCTTGTTTCCTTCTCCTGTCTCCTTGTTTCCTTCTCCTGTCTCCTTGTTTCCTTCTCCTGTCTCTCCTGTCTCCTTGTTTCCTTCTCCTGTCTCCTTGTTTCCTTCTCCTGTCTCCTTGTTTCCTTCTCCTGTCTCCTTGTTTCCTCCTCCTGTCTCCTTGTTTCCTTCTCCTGTCTCCTTGTTTCCTCCTCCTGTCTCCTCTGCTCATGACTCAGACTATGATATGGTTGCCTTGACAACGGGAGTGGGAGCATCAGACGGGTGAAATTGGGAGGAACACAGGGTCTCTTTGTTCTGTGTGTGTGTGTGTGTGTGTGTGTGTGTGTCTGTGTGTCACTCACCTGAGCTTGTGTGTGCCGGTCCAGCGGCGTGTGTGTCCGGTCATAGCATCACTGTCCTTCTGTCCATCTGTCTGTCTTCGTCTCTGGTTATTTACCAGCTGGGGGATCCATCCATCAGCTTTGCTGCCGCTCTGTTCAACACAAAGAAGGAGTTCTATTAAAAAACATTACCGTCCAAACTAGAGACCTGTCTGTCTGTCTGTGTCCCTGACAGTCTGTCTGTCTGTCTGTGTGTCCCTGTCTCTCTGTCTGTGTGTCCCTGACTGTCTTGCTGTGTCTCTGTTAGCCAGTATCAGCGGCAGGCGGAGGGAAGCTGCTGCTGGCTGGAGCCGCAGAACAATGTTCTGGAGGAAGGAGGGGGGAGGAAGGAGGGGGGAGGATGGGGGGGAGATGGGGGGGGGGGGGGGG